>JANRGW010037215.1:0-33493 GCA_024733675.1 Psilopsiagon aymara
TTGGAGGTGGTCTGGGGGTGCCTTGAGATGGTTTGGAGGTGGTCTGGGGGTGCCTTGAGATGGTTTGGAGGTGGTCTGGGGGTACACTGAGATGGTTTGGAGGTGGTCTGGGGGTGCCTTGAGATGGTTTGGAGGTGGTCTGGGGGTGCCTTGAGATGGTTTGGAGGTGGTCTGGGGGTACACTGAGATGGTTTGGAGGTGGTCTGGGGGTGCCTTGAGATGGTTTGGAGGTGGTCTGGGGGTGCCTTGAGATGGTTTGGAGGTGGTCTTCAGGTGTTTTGAGAGGAGGTACAGCAGATGCTGGAGGCTTTCCTTGAGCATCTCCAACCCCACAGTGCCACCTCTGTGTTTTGGGCAACTTGAGCCCTAGTTCTGAAGGCCTTGGCCTTGCAAATACCACTTGGAAAAGGTGCAAAATGTGCCTGAGCAGGAGCCAATGGCTCTGCAGAGAGGTTTTAGGAGGGATAGGCTCAGAGGCAGTGTGGCATCTGCCTTTTGGGATGGAAGGTACACAGCATAGCCAGGATGATCTCTCTCAGACATGATCCTTCAGGTTGAGGTTGGAGCACTCCATGGGACAAGACATAGAAGCAGTTTCCATAGCTCAGCTGCAACCCGCTCCCAAGGCACCTTATCTTCATCTCTAACTGTACCTATTCACATGCTAACAAAAGCCCAGGAGGTTGGGATTAGATCTGCAGGGGGCAAAAGAGCAGCTGGGTGTAGAGCGTTTGTTTTGGGCCATAGCAGGGGAAGAAGAGGTTGGTTTGAAGGTAAAGCACAGCCCAGCTTCAGGATGTGGCACGGCTTTGCTTGACAAGTTGTCTCTATTGCTTCCTTGCCTTGCTGGTGGCTGGTATGAACTGAGCACCGAATACATGGAAATGCTGGGAAATTGATAATACTGATTAGATGGATATAAAACAGCCAAACCCCATTTAGTAAATAACTCAACTCTCTCCCACAACCCCCATTTTTCCTGCCTTGTGCCTCAACAACTTCAACTGTTTTGTTTGTAGAGTAATTTGGGTAGAAAGAGGGGAGGGACGAAAGTTGCTTAAGGAGTAAACCAAGGGCTCCAACATGTGTTCGTGGCCGGTTGGATTCAAGAGGAAGGTTTTAGGCTTCCCGTGGGAGCTCCCTTTCACAACTCTCCCCTAATCCTCTGGAAATCGCCTGTTCCCTACAGCTGTTGGCTCCCCAGATGAACTATGTGTTCATCATTCCTGGCTGAGCTGATGGGGCTGCCTCAAAGGCTCCGGCTCCATCCCTCGGTCCACTTCAATCGCCTTCGGAGGAGCCCCAGCCCGTTTGAAGCCCACCAGCCTCCTCCCAAGACGGTCCCCACTCCATTCCTTTTCATCTCTCGATGCCACCCCCGTTTGGGATGGGTTGGGAGGCTCCGGTGTCGGGCGAGAAAGCAATTACAAATGAAAGCGAGATTAAGCAGAAGCTGTTGTGACAAATGCTGCCGAAATGGTTTCGGGAGCAACCAGCTGCAGCTGCCAGCCCTATGGCAATGGGGAGAGCCACAGGGCCCGGTGGGACCTCGGCATGAAAGCCGGAGCCCCGCTGCATGGGGGGGAGATGATGGACCGAGGCAGCTTCATGTCACACGAGTGGCTCGTAATTAACACAATTTGGGGGTTTCTCCACATTTGTCTGCCTCCATCCCCCTGGCTCCGCTTGTGCTGGAGTGTTCCAACCCATCTAATAGATGGCTGGCAGCTGCTGAAAGACAGCTCTTGCCTGGCGCTGGGAATCGCTCCGGGTTCACCTTGCTTGGGCCATGCAATTCCTAAATGGCATTCATGGAAGGAGGAGAGATGGGGTTTGGGAAGTCATTCCTACTACATGCATTGCTGGAAGGTTCCTATGTGGGGCTTGGCCCCACTGGGTGGGTAGTGCTGATGGAGCTGAGGTGTGAGATGGAAGGTGTCTGCGCTGCAATAGGGTGTGATGACATTCCACGTTCCTAATCACACCTTCCTTATTCATATCACTACGGAGGAGCAGGCTCATCCTTATGTGTAACCCCTGTCTTGCACAGGCATCAGGTGAACCATGAGTGAGAGCTGTAAGAAGTGGCAATCAGCATCCTGAGTATGGCTTTTCCCCCACATAAATCAAAGTCCAGGTGTAATTAGCACCCTGGGAAAGGGAGGGGAGGAACAAGCACATGGATAAGTGGGGCTGTTCATCTCCTGGGGTGGTTGACTGTGGGGATAAATTCACCCTGATGGCCAAGGCAGGGAGAGCACGTAGTGCCATGGGAGGTCACTGGGGTGGATGTGCTGCTGGGAATCTCTGGCGAGCTGAATGTGGGAAGTGTGTAAGGCAATGGGCTTTAGTGGCTCAGAGAGAAATGGGCTGGAGGCTAAGTCTGGAAGAGAGAAGCATCCCCTTTTCAGCAGGGTCAGCAATAGGTGACCATCAGGAGGGAGGCCAACAAGAAATAATGCGGTGAGATGCGCTTCCCTTTGGGCTCATGTCTCTGTGCAGCATCCCTCCGCTTTGGCTTTCCCCCCACAATTCCTAAACTCCAAGGGATGTGCAACCTTGCCACACCTGCATCCCTCTCCCAACCTCCCTTTTTCCCCCTCCCGTCCTCCTTCCATCACCCTTCCAGCTGCTCCCTCTTGAAGCATCACGTCAAAACACCATTAGCTCGTCCCTGGGCAGCCTGGCTCCCTTTCCCAGCCGAGGCATCCTGCCTGGGACTTTGAAGCACCCGCAGGGACAGCTGGGCCCTGCCACAATCCCCTCGGCCCTTTGGGCTAAGCTGGGTGTTTTAAAATAGCCCCCCCCTCCCCTGCCCGACGGTGACAACTGCTCCATTATTTTAGATGCTGCTCGTGGACCCGCCGTGTAACCGGAGCCAGGGAAGGAATGGGAAGTGATGGGCAAAGGGGGCTGGGGATGGGGGCAGTCCTACGGCGCTTTCACCCTTGTTTCTCACAAGGAAAAGTCCTCTTTGTGTGTGAATGTTGCAGCACCAAGGGGATGGGAGGCTGAGAAGCAGGCACTTTGCTGCAGTCCTGCTCTAAGGGTGGGTTTGAAGCCGTCCAAGCAGTGTTCAAGGTTGGACACAGGGGCTTGGAGCAAGCTGCTCTAGTGGAAGGTGTCCCTGCCCATGGCAGGGGTTGGAATCGGGTGAGATTTAAGGCCCCTTCCACCTGAACCAATCTGGGATTTGATGGTTTAGGACTCGCCCAAAGGCAACGGTGCCTCCTCACTGGATGATGGAATGTGGGGATGGAATACCTCAGTTTCCCCGTTTGTAAAATAGGGATGTGATGTGTGGTGCAGCCCTAGGGAAGGATGGGGAAGGACCACTTTAGAGCTGCCCTTGCTAAAACCAGTGCCTGTAGAAGGGAGAGGGCGGTGGCAGAGCAACACAAGGAGCTTCTCACCAGCAGCATGGCGCCTGGTCCTCCTTGGCCTGCATCCCTGAGCATCCTTCGGTGCAGCCTCGGAGCCTTTCTGCGAGCCCTCAGCACCACCTAGTGTTCCCAAATTACCCAAGGCTTCATTTCTGCACACCCAAGACATGTCCAGCCACACCGTGCGATGGCTGGTCCTCAAGCATCCTGCATCCCTCGCCCCCAATTCCTGCCTCTTCTCCCTTTTAACCACACAAATCCCTTGTGCAAGCTCTCTGCTGTGAAGGCTGCACCCTGAAAACCCAGCACCCACTTCCCACAGCCCTCCCAAAGCTTTCTTCTCCATAGGCATGGATTTACAGGGCAGGCTGAAATGCTTCACCAGCCCCGAGCTCGGGGAGATACAGGTTTGTTGCACATCGGGGCTGTAATCCTATTGCTAAAGGTGAGTAAATATCAGGGTTTGAACTGACTCCTCTCCCCATCGGTTTTTGATGGATTTCAGGATTGATTTGGATGCTGAAAAGTAGCAGAAATGATAAATATTTGCTTAGGAAGGAGGGCTGGAGCTGGAGTGCCGGGGAGGAGAACAGGCACAGACTGTAAGGGTGATGGGAAGGAGAAAAACCAGCCATCAGTATTAACACCACCACTTCCCAAACCCATTTCAAACAGCAGAGAGCTCAGTGTTAACATGTCAAGACGATGAGCTTATTTCCCCTCTTTTCAAATGGAGCTGCTCTCCGCATCTGATGCTGCTGGTTCCTCACAATTCCATGTCCCGGATAACCTCAGCACCATTAGAGGCATTTCCTCCAGCTCCAGGTGCTGAAGATGGACGAATAATTGCTCTTTATCCCGAATAAACCCCACTTGTTTTAATAGGTGACACGGGTATGAACAGCAAGAGGTGATTCCTCCCTCTGCCACCGAGATGTGCCCTTGCTCCACTCATTGCTCAATAGCAGCTTGAAAGAGGAGGGGGGAAAGGCTCAAACCACATCTCTGGGGTGGTTTTTAGCGTTTTCCCCCTTTTTTCCTCTGCCTGCACCAGATCCCCGGGACAAAACCGGCCATTAATTTAACTGCACCCCTCCTGCCTGCTCCATGCAGTGTCAGCGCCTCTCCCATGCAGGATGGAGCTGGTTTCACAGCACCATTTCCTACCTGCCTCTCCTGCTCTTGCATCAGCTGCAGGTTCTGTTTCCACCCTGCTTGCCCCGTTCCAATTTCCACAGACTTTTACCCGCTTTGTGCTCATTTTTGGGAGCAGTCACTTTTACCTTTACCCTCCACCACCTCTCCCTGCACCTCCCTTTCTGTTGCTTTTCACTGTTTGCGTGCTCTATGCCATTGCTCTCTCTTACATTGCCTTTATCTGGCTGCACTATTCTCTGTTTAGTGATCTTCTGTCCCTTACTCATGCTATTCCCTCTTCCAAGCACGCTGCAGGGCTGGCATCCAGCTGGGACTGATGCAGTTTCAATCACATCGTGGCCAAACCCTCCCTTGCTTTCATTTAATTCCAGTCCCCTCTCGCCTGTTTCCACCCAGACAGGGTCTCAATCTGTTCGGGGGGCGGGGGGCTGTAATAGAAACCTTTGGGGTGGTTTCTTCACTTGTGCCGCCTTTCTTTGCCAAGCTCTGCCTCAGAGTGATCCCTTTTTGGTCCAGCTGTGCACGGATGCTGTTTGCTCTGTGCAGCTGCAGATGTGCTGTGTCAGATCGATTCATCTCCTCCTTTTGCCATCTGGAAACCTCATTCCTCGACATCTTTGCGAAGGAACGGGGTGTTTGCAAGGATTAGGCCACGTCTTGAGCAGAGTTCAATGAGTCCTTCTCCATCTCCTTTGCTAATTCCCAGTTTGTGCCTTCTCGGGGCTCTTTTCAGTCCCCTCGCACCCTGTTTGGGAAATAAAGCTGCCCACAAGGAGGAGTACATGGTCCTGGTGGTAGTTTGGAGGTGGCTGCAGATCTCTGCCTCTTCCCCTGCTGCAAGGTCCTTCATCATCACTGCAAATCTGGGTTGCATATGACAGGTAAGGGCTCAGCCGATGGGAGGATGCTTTGAAGGGATCTTTCCTGGGTACCAGGAAGGACGATGGGACAGAGCTGTTGCATCTATGGGAGGATGAGGCATGCAACCGTATTCCCACGGATATATTGCCTGTGGTGCATGCTACGCTGAGCACCCACTTATATAGACAGGTTTCATATGCTTCCATGCATGGATGCAGGACGGGGGGAAAGGAAAACGAGGTGTAATTCATTATCTTGGCTGGAAAGCACATTGATCCCCCAGTGAGGGACCATATAAATCCCTGTGTCTGGGTGAGTGTGCCAGGCAGCTCTCCAGATGCAGGCAGCTGTGCAGCTCATGGCCCTTTCACTCATCCTCCCTGCCAGTACATGAAAACAGGGGAACTGATTTCCTGCCTCTGACATTCCATCATTCCTCCCATTTCTCTGAGCGATTTAATCAGAGCAATTCCCAATCATATTCACGCATCGCTCCCTCCATCCTCCTGCATCCTCCAGCCTGTATCTAATGCTGCATCCTTGGAGACCACAGGTACCAAAGAACATACTCTCTTTCCAAAGGGCATCCTGAGATGTTTCCCAGAGCAGCAAACTCCTGTTTTCCTGCTCACTGCATTGGCATATCAGTGTGGGGATGCTGCACATTGCTGTTTGCTGTCAGAGGTCCTATGGGCAGGTTTAGGGGCTGCAAGTCCGCATGGGATAGGCAGGGAGAAAATAGACACCAATAGGTGGGAAACAGGGGTGGGTTGGACACAATAGAGCTTTTTGAGGCCTCAGAATTCCTAGAAACAGGAACTGTGTTTTTTTTCCAGGATGGATTTGGTGCAATAAGACATAGAAAAGGTGATGAGCAGGACTTGAGCCCTATGTTGGTTGTTTTGGCTGGGTGTGCAGTGCAGCATGGTGATCCATCTCCAATGGTAGCCCGGTGCCCTTGGCTGGTGAGAGGCAAAACCTTGGACAGAGGTTAGGCGAGTTATAGGCTTTGCATCTGATTTCCAGGCTGTTTAAGCACTTGCAAGGGCTTAAAGTGGCTGAGCTCTAGTGAAGATGCAGCTATAAATTAGAGACTGCTTTGGTTACTGGTGTGTTATTCCCAATGAGGGAAATGGCTGCTCTGGAGCATGGGAAGTGAGACATTTTGCTGAGGCTGGATTCTGTTTACCCCCAGCTCAGGGATGGGCTTTACTACAATGAATATATGTGGAGAGCTTATTTGTTTCCTTATAGTAAGATCCGTGACCCCCCCCCCCCCACACACACACACACCCTGTGGTTTGGTTCTGCAAATATTTGATGGTGCTGATTTCCTGGTAGCAAAGAAAGCCCAAGAGCAGAGCCCTCGGGGGCAGCAAACTCCCATTTCAGAGTCAGGTTTAGCCAAAAAGCGGAGGTTTTGGCTAAAACCTCAACCTTTCCAGGCGAGAGGATCTGCGGGATTTGCGTTTCAGGTCCCACAAGTAACGGCTGAGATTTCAGGATGGTGGTTTTGGGGTTCCATTTGTGTTTTTCCATGAGCTTGCACAGAGAGGCAGCATCTCCTCAGTTAAATAAACCCTCTTGTTTCCCTTCTTCTCATCACTTGTTTTCCTTCCATTTATCTCTCAATCTCAGCTCCAGGTGTAGTGTGTTTTGTGTGTAACGCCTCTGGTGTAAGCACCTTGATTAATTCCAATGCATTCCAGGGCTTATGGGACACAGGTTAAAACAGCAACAGGCTCCCAGGACTGTCATGAACCAGTTGAGTGGAGGAATTGCCTAACTAGAGAAAAGGGATGCCTGCAGCTTGGCTTTTTGCCTCTGGAATATTGGAATCACCCCACCTGAATAAACACGCCTGGTTTGGGCATCCAACCCCGCCACCGATATGATCAGCAGCGAGAGGATGCTTTTGGGATGCTTCTTCCTTTCCACCTCTCGGAAAGGGCATGTTAATGGATAATGTTTTTTTACAAGGAGTATCCCGTTTAAACAGGACGAGGCAGGGGAATAGCTTTGATTTTAATACATCAAAATGATAATAGGAAGAAAAGATTGCCAAACAGCGCTTCTGCCCATGGGGTCATTTATAAACCAGGGTGGACACATGTGGAACATCCGAATTCAGCTTCCTCACTGCACATTCCCTGCTGCAGGTGTATTTGTTCTAAGGGGTGTAAGCAGCTCCTCTGTGAAAGTGAGTTAAAGCCAGGGCTATTGCACAGAGGGCTCTATCAGTGCTTCTCTTACAAAGAGTGATAATAATGCTAAGGCGGCCGGTTCTTCAAGTCAGGGATGAGTTTTGGGGGGGAAAGCTGCAAATCAAAGCACCCGTGGTGGTGTGGATTATTGATGTGTCCGAGGTGACCCTTCCCATCCGTCTGGGGTTTGTGAGGCTGAGAGCACCCAGGGCGGGCAGGGAGGAGGCAGGTCTTGCAGGCAGGGGAGGAGCACAGCTTACCTGGGCGCAGGTGCTGCAGCGGGATCAGGGGCACAGGTAAGGCTCCGTTGGCCAGGACTGGTGTGGGGAGGGGGTTTTGCATTGGGAAGGGGCTGGGGAGGTGGGGAGAAAGTCACCTCGAGCTATGGGAATCACCTCCTGTAGCCAGGAAAGGAGGGGACCCCCCCCACCTGCCCTTTGGGTGGGTAAGGATGAGGGACCCCAAAAGTTGGCACCTTGTCCCCATAGAGAAGGAGGAGAGGGGTTGGGGTGGGTGAGCCTGCACCCATCCCCATAGGAAAGCAAATTGTGGGGCTCCTGGGGGAGTGGGCTCCCTTCTCTTGGACCCACCACAACGGGGTGTCCCCCGGCCCTGAGGTCCCCATAGCATGGGGCACAGGGGGGGTTGCTGCTGTCCCCTGCGGCGGTGGGATGCGATGGGGCAGTCCCGGGAGCACGCAGCAGCATCGCCAAGGAGGAAGTGGAAAAACAAACACTGTGGGGCTTAAAGGCAGGCAGAGGGGAGAGTGGGGAGGGCTGAGCCCAAACCCTCCCAGCCCTTGGCACTCCCAACCAAATTACATGCAAAAGCTCTGCCTAAAAGCTAAACTCAAATCACTGCTGCGGGTACGCAATCAGAAATTCCCTCCCTGCAGAACTTCCCAGGAAGGTCTCCTTTAATGCCCCAAAATGAAGCGTCCCAGGGGGCTGTAGGGAAAGGCTTTTTCCTCCCTCCTACTTCCCAGTTGTTGTTACAACAACTAATAACATCTCACTTGTGCAGCGCTGGGTGCAGGCGCCGAGGCACGGGCGCTTGCAGAGATTGATGTCTGCAGCCACAGCTACCTATTAAACCCAGGGGTGATTGCAGTACTCCGCAGCCTTACCCTGATGTGTTGAAGGTGAACAACTGGATATATCTGGGATACATTGCAATGGAAATGGTTTCTTTAGTCACTTGTCTTGGGCAGTTTTCCTTGAGGGATGGCGAAGGCATTTGGGAAGAGAGCTTTGTATGGCAAATACAGTTTTAGGCTGAGACCTCGAACAATCCCCATTTTTGCTGCATTGCTGGTGGTGGTAATGCCGGATTTGAGTCACTGTTTCATGTTGGGACTTGTGAGGTAATAGGGGTTGGAGGAGTCAGGGCTATTCCATCACCGCACATTGCGGAGCTTGGCTTGCTGAGTCCCATGGCATTCACCACCTCTAGGAAGCCCTTTAATATCTCAGGCACCGTACCGAGGCAGAGAAAAATGGCTCTAAAGATGGTCATGCTCATTTCCCAAACCAGATCAGTTTTAGTCAGACCTCATTGCCTTTAAACCACAAATAAGCAAATGCAGGTCCCAAAGAGAAGCCAAAGGGTGACAAAGTGCCTCCGCTCTGAGCTCCTGTAATTGAGATGGCTTTGAGCAATTTGATTGATTTCTCATCTTTCCCTGCTGGGCTGTAACTTGGAGCTGCTTTTGGCTGATTCCCTGATGGGGAGGCTCAGCACAAGGGTAAGGATGGAGAGTCCAAAGCAGGGACTTATAAAACAGAGGGATAAATGAGGCAGTGCCAAGATGAGCGGTAGCAGGCAGAGAGTAATATAACCTTTCCATCACCAGCTTTTCGGTCTCTTTTCTGGTGGGTCCATTGTGCCTATCAAATAACTCTCAGGTCCAACATCCCAAATTTGAGGCTTTAGTCCCAGGCTGAATTTCCACGTTGATCTTATCCCAAGGCCTTTATTTTTGGGTTAGCTCGGTCTATCTCAGGTGTTGGGACCTGATGGTCCTTCAGATATCCCCCAGCAATTGAGCCTAATGGGTTCCAATGGTGATGATTGATAGTTTTTAACCCAGGTCTAAAACCCCTGCGGACCCTTTAGAGGCAGAAAAGCTGCTTTCCTGCTTTTGCAGACATGGCTGGGCTCGTGAGTGTTAGCAATGAGGACCGTGATTGCTCAGTGTCACTGTGAACGCTCCCCGGTGCAAAGGGAGGCAGTGATAGAAGGAGAAATGATGATAATGGGATGAAATGGTTCAGAGAGGGGTTTTAGCCTGACATTAATGCATTAGGGATCCAGCTCCCAGGGGAGCTAATGGAAGTGCTGCTATGATTACGAGTGCCTCTGCAGACAAGGAAGACAGTGCTGGTAATGGAGCGAGGCAGCGGCAACAGAAGGCAATGCCTCTCCTGACACCTCCTGGGTGTCACCTCTGCCACCTTTCTGCCCACAGAGACATAGTTATCCCCCCTCCATGTTGTCTTCTCCGTTCAGCCTCCCAGGTAGAGTGTTGAGGCTGTGGGGTTATGAGCAGACCCAAGCCACGTCTAGAAGGTTGGAAATAGCTTCCTTATTTCCAGCTCCACACCTCGGTGGCATTCCCCAGCTCAGCCTTTGTCTTTATTGCAAGCCAAGACACTTCCCTTCTCCACTGAGTCAGCATTTCCATGGGGAGCGTCCCTGTCAGCCCAGAGCCAGGCAGCAGGTCCCATGGTGAGCAGACCAGCCCTGATGAGTCTGAACTGCCTCATCTGCAGGGGCTGAAGGGCAGAGTTAACAGCAGGAGCTGTTTCCAAGGGTGAACTTTAAACTGTGATTTCCAAGCTGGGGAGAATGGAAGCGATGCCCTGATGTTATCACTGCTCTAATAAAACCTTTCCAAAGAAGACAATGTGACCTTTGGAAAACTCAAAGGATCCAGGGTTTAGGTGGAAAGAGATGGTGTGTGGCTGCAAAAGCAGGTGAAAGCCTAGTTGGGCTCCTCTCCATCCTCCCTGCTGCTCCAAGCACTTCCCTGGGTGGTTGGGTACGTGAGCTATAAACCAAGAAGAAACCAGTTCCGTTGGGAGGTGATAAGAGCAGATGAAAGAGTAAATCATTAAGCCAGTGCAGTGCACAGCGTTGTAATGACCAGGGGGCAAAGTGCACTAATTACAAGCCAGCAGGGACGTGGGTATGTTATTAAACACAGGTTGGGAGAGAAGGGAAGGGAAAAGTCAGGCTGCATGGGGATGCTCTGTAATGGTGGCTGTTGCTCTCAAGCCACAGCATCAGCTGGACCTTGAGCTTTTTCTTTCTCCCAAAGTGATCGATGGCAAAGTCTCATTGCATTTGGAGCAGGGGGAATACAGAATGGATTGGATTGGATTGGATTGAAAGGGACCTTAAAGCTCATTCAGCTCCGTCCAGCAGGGACACCCTCCACTGGACCAAATTGCTCCAAACCCCATCCAACCTGGCCTTGAGCATTGCAGCGATGGGGCAGCCACAGCTTCTCTGTGCCAGCGCCTCAGCACCCTCACAGGGAAGAGCTTCTGCCCAAGAGCTCATCTCAGTCTCCCCTCTGGCAGTTAAAGCCATTCCCCTCTCCTGTCCCTACACCCCTTGTCCAAAGCCCCTCTCCAGGTTTCCTGTAGCCCCTTCAGGCACTGGAGCTGCTCTGAGATCTCTCCTTAAGGAGCCTCCTCCAAACGAGAGCTGTTTGCTCCAGGGCACTCGTTGCTGAAAACAGAACAGTTTTGTTTGTGTTTCCCCCCCTGTGCTCACCTTTTGCACGTTTCCAGAGGAGGAAGAGCAGGAGGAACAGTTTTGCTGGTCACGCATCCCAGATAAGCCGCTCTGCTTCCTGCTGCTGAGCCATCAGTAGGACAGATGGCAGCAACCCCAAAACAGGCCCTGTTGTTGCCCTGAGTTCACCCCCTCTCACATCAGCCACGGTATTCCTTCTCCATGTAAGTGATCTTCAAGTTTCTCTGCTTTGATTGATCAATGTATCATAGAATCATAGAACAGTTCAGGTCGGAAAGGACCTTATCCTTTAGATCATCCTATTTTGACTGCATCAATCTCACGTGGGAAACTATCAGGTCCCATTAAATATAGCTTAAAAATGACACTGCTGGAGATAGGCCATGCAGTTACATATATTACTGAGTATTGTTGTAGCAGTGTTAGAATTATGGCATTAATATGGCATGGTATGGCTGCAGTGCTTCTTTGGTGGGATGGGTTTGGTTGTGCTTTCGGTCTTTATTCTGGTGTTATACCAGTGTGCATGTGATGGGATTCTCTGCTCACCCAGAAGTGTTCCAGCCATTTCCCTGGCTCACATGTGTTGCTCCCTTAACCTCAGGGATACAGCTGGATGCTCTGATTCCCTGCTTGCCCCTTTCCAAGTTCTAAACAGCCTATTGTGTTAATGCACTGGACTGTGCTGGTGTTGCTGGTGAACGGTGCCTTGCTTTGATTTCATGTTTAATTACCCAGTGTCAATAAAACTCTCCCTTTGAATCATGCCTGCAAAGCTCCTAGAGAGAAAATAGCATTTCCATGCACAGCTTTTTCACTCCTAGATTAAATCCCCTCCTAAATGTATTGCCATGAAACCCATATGATCGCTCATATGTGCTCTGTGACCAACCCAGCACAAGCTGCAAGGACATCAGCTTTGTCTGCATGTCACTGCATGCACCGGGGTGGTGTTTGCATGGGGAGGCAATGTTTGCTCACCGTGAGCTGCTGGATTAGGTGGCTTGGTTAAACCAGTTCAATTCAGGCAGGTTGGTTGGCTTCAGGGGCTTTAGCAGGTCTGATCTAACCCAGCACATTTGCCTGCTCAGGGACAGCTTCCTCTGGGAGATGCTATCTGCACACCACAGGTGAGCTTTGGGGCTTCAAAGGGAGAAATAAGGTGTCCCTGGGACAACCTGACCTGAAATCAAAGCCTCTCAAAGGCCGGCAGCACAAGCCATGCTCACCTCATGTCCCAATTGTCCTTTATGCAGGAGGCAGGCAACAGCAGAATAAGTGGTGGAGAGGCACTGGCAAAGAGAAGCTAGAAGAATAGTTTCTCTACCCAATTAAGCAAAGCAGCAGATGGCAAACAGGAGCTGGCTGGGTTAGAATTGCTCTAATTCCCCTAGGAAAGGGGTCCCTGGCTCTCCTTCCCTGCTCGGCTGTGATCCTGGGATCCACATGGTGCAAATCCTGACTCAGTGACGCTCCATAGGATGGGAGGAGGTGCTAAAAAGCCCACCCTGGAAGGGGAACCCCCATTCTTCCCATTGTTTTGCCAAAGAACTGGTGTAAGTTGTATCTTGACATGGCTTTTTCTTTGCCTTGCAGACAGAGGAGGTTGTCAGGATGGCAAACTTCAAGGGTCACGCTCTTCCAGGCAGTTTCTTCCTGCTCTTTGGGCTCTGGTGGTCGGTGAAATACCCACTGCAGTATCTCAGCCAGAAAGTAAATAAGAAATCCCAAAGGATTTACTGCTTCCAGCGTGTGGATGCCATCGAAGGGGGACTCAAAATCATCTTTGCTCTCATAGGTAAGGGTTATATTTTACTGGCTAAGCTGGTAACTTCCCAGCCTGTAGTGATGACTGAACTGGAGCCCTTACTCATAGAAACTACATGTGGAAGGATGAGTCTTTGATGTCCATCTTGTCTTGATCTCTAGTAGAGTTTGATGTGAAAAGGCCAAGTCTCGTGTCCCTTTTCAAACTGAGCTACTACTAATATAGCCAGCCCTGATTTTGATATCCAGTCCTTCCTCCTTCATGCAAAACCAACCCCTCTTGCTTCAGAGCCACCTCACAGCAATAAGTAGAGTCAACCATCACTGCAAATAAGGCATGAGGACAGCATGCTCTCATGTGTCCATGCAGGGATGCTGGCAGAGCAGTTCGTGCCGGATGGTCCTCACTTGTACCTCTTCAGCGGGGAGAACCACGACTGGGTGAAGCTGATGAACTGGCAGCACACCACCATGTACCTCTTCTATGGCCTCTCTGGGGTAGTGGACGTCTTCACCTACCTCTCCCCAGTGGTGCCACGGGGTCTGGATCGCCTCATGCTCTCTGTGGCTGTGTTTGTTGAAGGTTGGTACAAGGTGATGCTTTATTTGGGGAGGGATGCTGAAGGGTGAGTCAGAAAGGGACCAGAATTTGCCAGGCTGAGATATTGCCCTGAAGATACAACATACTGTAGGTGATATATTATCAGAGCAAGATGCAAAATACAGGCATCAGTAGGTCCTGGCTTTGCTTGGTTTGGGGTTCCTGGGGTGGCAGCGGCACAAAGCAGCGGGCTGAGTTTCCTCACCATGATAAATGGCTGGAGGATGCTGCCTTGATATTCCATCTACAGAGCTGTCTGCGTGCCTGTGTTCCCCCCCGAGAGCCATTAATTGCACTGCAGGCATCGTCACCCTCATCTGTTTGCATTGCACATGGCAAACTCAAGTGACTTACGCCAGCTTCAGCACATCATGGATATCATTTTGTCTTTGGGCTGTCTTGCAAGTCACGACTCAGGATTCCAGGCCCCTCTTGGAACACGCAGGCAAAAGACACTGGGAAATGAAGGTCTTGCTTCTGTAGAAAACCCATTAAGGAAGACACTGCTCTTGTTATTTTCCCTTCCCTAATCACAGTGGTTTTCCAAGCAGCAGGGGCAGCTCAACAGGCACCATTTGGCACATGAGAAAAGGAAATCTGTGTCTACAGCTCCCAAGAGCATGGTGAGGTTTTAGCAGTAGAAAAGCAAGACACAGCAGGAACCTGACCATGAGGAAAGGGAGATCAGAAGAGGTGAAGAAAACCACCTCTGTTCTCTGGTTTTGGTCCCCGTGTTGCTCAGATCCTCCTACCCCAAGGTTGAGCATCGCATCCCTCCGGGACAGTGGGATGCCAGGAGACCCAAAGGGATGATGCCATGCGGAGTGCCTTGTTTTCATGGTGACCTGCCTCAGTTTGCCAACCAGACAGGTGATTCACTCTGCCAGGGCTCTGTGGTCATGGTGGGTGCCACTATTCTAACCTGGTATTTTGCAGGTTGTCTCTTTTATTACCATGTCCTTCACCGCCCTATGCTGGACCAGCACATCCACTCCCTGCTCCTCATCGCCGTCTTCGCAGGGGCCTGCAGCACCATGCTGGAGGTCTTCCTGCGAGACCACATTGTCCTGGAGATGTTCAGGGCCGGTGTCACCATCGTCCAGGGAACGTGGTTCTGGCAGGTGGGTTCTCATATGGAGCAGGGCAGCAGTAGGAAAAGAGGAACAGAAGCCATACATCACACATCAATCACACGTCTCTGAAGGATGGTTTTGCCAGGCTCGCTCCATAAATAGATCATAACCCCCAGTGAAAATGTGCTTATCATTGGTCATCTCTGATGGCTGCTGCTGCTGAAGTTGCTGTCTGTCTTGGCTTATGGCTTCTCTGGGGGGAAGAGCCCATGCGAGCACCTCCAGTGAGTGAACAGGATCTAACAACCGAGCCCTAATTGCTTTATGTGCCTAACGCACTCTGCAGCACTCCCTCTGGTTGAGTGGTAGGATGCAAACCCCACCAAGCAATAAAAGGGCTGAGTTAAAATACAGCCAACTGCTTGCTTTGGTAGGAGGTGGAGAGGCAAAGAAGGCAGGGGGAGAGAAGCACTCCCAGCATTAAGGTGCCAAAGAGAAGTGTGAGTTCCCTCCTCTTTCTCAGCTGCCCTAACTCAAACCAGGCTTTATTCAGAGGTTAAAGACTGGGCTGAGCTTGTAAAGTGCTAAACTGGGAGGTTTTAAAGGAAGGATAAGAGTCTGCAGTGCAGTGGGACTATAGTGGTGTGGGTATTGTACAGAATAAGAGCGACCATAGGCGCAGACTGGCTTTGTGTGGATACTCATTGCAAGGCTGGACTTCCCCTGTCCACTTCCACTATCCTGGTCAGGGTCCAAGTCCCTCGGTCAGCACATGGATCGTGGTGATGACAGAGATGGACGCAGAGCACGTACATCGATTTCCTTTCCGCAGGAGGTAATCCATTGCTTGTTCCACCCAGATCGGTGTCGTGCTCTTCCAGCCATGGGGAGGCCCAATGTGGGATGAGAAGGACCACAGCAACATCATGTTCCTCACCATGTGTTTCTTCTGGCACTGGGCAGCCGCTGTGGCCATCCTGGCTATAAACTACACTCTCACTTACTGGTATGGCTGGGGCAGGGATTTGGGCAGGAAGGGATGGGGATGGCTGGAGTGGGATGCGGATGTACTCCAGCCCATCCTGGAGTACAAAGAGCTGAATAAGCAGCTCCTCACTACAGCAAATTCCAGGGCACAGTCCCAGAGGTGCACATGATGTGTTGAGTGCACAGAATGCAAACGAGTGTCAGCAAGAGGCACGGGCATTAAATGTGAACTCAAATACAGAGACCTCGAAGCTGCCCCTGGAAATCACACTGTGGTTTTGCTATGCACCGAGTGCTGGAAGTCAAACTCTAATTCAATAGAGCAATCAAAGCATCCCCAGGACTCCCTGACACTTTGTCCCGTCCTTTGCAAGGATTTGAAAGCTGTTGGCAGTCAATGAGAGCTACAACAGCACTGTCTGATGGCTAAAATAGCACCCGCCCCCAGCATGGCTTTTCCAAGTGGATGGGAAGGGGACATTATCTCACTTCCAGGGGTGTTCCTATGGCCAATGAACCTCTAAGGGATGCTGCGTGGTTTGCTGAGACATGGTTGGACTTGATCTTAAAGGTCTTTTCCAACTTAGTTATGGCTGCCCCATCCCTGGCAGTGGTCAAGGCCAGGTGAATGGGGCTTGGAGCAACCTGCCCTAGTGGAAGGTGTCCCTACCCATGGAACTGGATGAGTTTTAAGGCCACCTCCAACCCAAACCATTCTATGATTATCTTAAAGCTGAAGCTCTTCTTTTGCTGTGATTCATGTCTGAACCAAGGGAAGTGGACGAGCTTTAAGGTCCCTTCCAACCCAAAGCATTCCATGATCCTATGGGTGAGAGATGGGATAGTCTATGCAAGCAAATAGACGTTAAACAGAATAACCCCCCCTCAATTCCCACCCAAAGAGCATTTTGGGAACTCTATCACAGTTTCTTCTCTTCTGTATTCAGTACAAGCGCACGAAGCTCCCTTGAGCATTCGGGTGAGTGGCAGTGGTTTGGGGTTCTGATGGTGATGTGTTGCCTGTGTGTTCCAGCTGCATCCAGAGGTGCAGGGCAGGCAGCGGGGAGCCCTACATCAGCCTCACGGTCCGGCAGCAGAAGTGTGACCCGAGCTCTCAAGCCACCTTCTTAAGTGGATCTGATGAAGAGTGAAGAGGGAGCAATCGCCTGCTCCAGATACGTGGGGAGTCTGCTTCCTAAGAGACCAAAACCCAACACTAAGGAAGGATGCTTGGTTTGGGAGAGCAAGGAGAGGTGGCACCGTTCTCCTGCTGGGAAGCACACTGAGCACGCAGTGGGGAGCCACCCTCCATCCATACCCCAATATTGCCCTTTCTAAGCCAGCACTGACTTTTAGCCACAAAATTAAGCATGGGAACTCAATGTGATAAGATTGCTTCATCCTACAGGTTCCTCTGTGTGTTTCTGTAGTGATGGGGGGCATCCTTTCACCTGACTCTTCCAAGGGCATGGAGGCTTTGACCTGCTGTTGTTGGAGTCAGGGACAGCTCCAGGCTGAGACCATGCACCTCTGGAACAAGGCATCACCCGGAGGAGGAAGAGTAGAAGAGTGTGGAGTGTGAGATGACGTTGGGTTTGCACCACCACTGTGGCTCGATTGTGCACAAAGCAGATTTCATTACCGAAGCACTGAGCTATTGAGCATCGAACATTGAGTTGTTTATAGTTTTCCTGTTCTCTTATGGGCTGAAAGAGGGAATAAATGTGAAATAAAAATCCCCACTGAGCTGATATCCTTACATTTAAGACTGATAAATCATAGGTTGTGTGATAATAGCTTAGACAAATCCATCTCTCAGACCTGCAAAGCCTGAAGGGCTGTAAGATTCACGGCACTTGCAAACCCCCCCAGTTTTCCATTGGGAATAACCCAATGGGAGAGGAAAAAGGCACACGTTTTGGTTTGAGTTCTTTTGCCAGCTAATTTCTTGCAAAATAAGGGACTGGAAATGTCACCCCTCAACGGGAGGAAAAGATGCACCTATATATATATATGTATACACAGAATAAACACCAGCCCAAGCTGAACCGCATCTGTTCCCACCTCAGACCCTGGGGCTGGAAGGATGCTCTGTGCTGAAGCCTCCTCCCTGATGTCTAACAGAAGGGGGATGGATGGCAGCTGGGTTTTGTGCTTGCTCGTGACTGAAGAGGAAAGCAGGACCAGGCGTTTGCTCGCACCCAGGGAAAGCAAAACTGCCTTTGAACACCCTTTCCCTTGTGCAGAGCCTCTTGCAGAATAAGGGGGCTGTAACCTGGGGTTTATCGCTTATTAACAGTGCTATAAAGCCTAACTGGCTTTCCTCTGTTTCCACCGCTGAGATGGTTCCTTTTGCAGGGATGGACCACCGCATTATTTTCCCCTTGGAAAACACCCCCAGCATCCCTATCCCCATTAAATAGCCACATGAGGGCAGCACCAGGCAAGGCTCCCTCCCCTTGCTTCAGGCTGCCTGAGGCTGCGGTCCCCATGCAGCCCCCCC
Organism: Psilopsiagon aymara; assembly: GCA_024733675.1. NCBI lineage: Eukaryota > Metazoa > Chordata > Aves > Psittaciformes > Psittacidae > Psilopsiagon > Psilopsiagon aymara. Next base: position 18,300 of record JANRGW010037215.1, read on the forward strand.
TTGCTAAAAGCAGAGGTTGCTCCCATCGCAGGGAGCACAAACGAAGGCTTTTGGGAAGCATTCCTCGCTTGTGAAGGTGGGAGAAGGTTTATTCAGTCCTTCCCTGCTCTTTTGGCTGCTCCTAATGGAGTTGCTGCCTCCTTTCACCCTTTGTCTCTTGTCACTGCATGGCCACAAGCAGCTTTTTCCCCTCTGTCCGGCACAGTTTCTGCCTGCCTCATTAATTTGCTCCCTCAAACACCCCAGCACTGTCAGGATAGAGCTTCCTAATTTGTTTTCCAGCTCTGGAGCACATTCTTTCCCAAGGTATGAAGGTCAGCCAAGGAGGACAGGTACAGCCTGCGGTTAAGTGGGAGAACGCAGGTGATGACCGCTTCTGGAGCAGGAATAAGCCTTTTCCTTTCAGCTAAAAGAAAACCATGTTTGTAAATAGCTCAGCTTTTGGGGCCATTTTCACCATATAAACTGAACCCACTGCAGCTGGAGGGGAATGGGGTATATTTGTAGTCAAATGCATTGCTGGTTTTAAGAGGACTCATAACAGGGGCATGAAGGTTGCTGGGTCCAGAGATGCTTTAAGATACAGCGAGGTGCCCTCACAAGCCACTGTTGCACTGATTTCTCCCATGTCATAGTATATATGCTAAAGGAAGCATTGCTTTGAACCAGGACAGTACTAAAGATGATACTGCTTTTAACACCTTAGCATCACCCCTGTGTTTCACCATATCAACTGAGTTACCAGCCAGCGCCTTTGTGCTGGGCCCATTGGGTTGAGTAGGGGGTATATTCATAGCCATATCCAAAGCTGGTTTTCAAAGGCCTCATTTCCCTGGCAGAGATAGGATCTGCTGCTGCCACCCTTCCTGGTCACATTTATGCAAGGCTGAAACGATGGTGTAGGCAGCAGAACAAGCCCTGCCTATGCTGTTACCACCTGCTTCACCTCCTCTGTTGCCTGTTTATGAAAGGCAGCGCTCGCATTCGTCATGACCATAATAATACTCTGCACTTCCCAAACACCCATCCATCTGCAGCACCCGGGCTGCTGGCGAGCCTGTAATTAGATTGTGCCTCCCACCACCCCCGGGAAGCAGGCAAACATTATCACATCTTCCCATTAGGAACCTGCAGGGAGAGGATGCTGCACTCCCAGCTGAGGAGAAGGGAAAAGAGGAAGACAGTAATGAAATGCCCTTTGGGGTTTAGCTTGAGACCATTAGAGGGGCAGGAATGAGACCATTAGAGGGGTAGGAACAGGTCAGATGCAGCCCTGCATCCCCCTGTCTCCCTGGGAGAAAGAGGAGATCAGGCTCATACATAGAATCATAGGATGGTTTGGGTTGGAAAGGACCTAAAGATCATCCAGTTCCAACTCCCTGCCATGGATACCCCTCATATCCTTAGGGATACTCCACATCCCTAAGGAACTGTGGTGGAGCTGCAATCCACAGTGATTTTTAGCCCACACAGTGTGTGAGTGTCCTGCTCTGTGATTTGGAGGGAACATTGCCATCCTTTCTCTGGGTACCCATGGTATTCCCATCCAGTTCTCATAGCTCTATGCTTGTTTCCATCATGGGAATGGTTTAACAGGCTAGAAACCTCTTTTCCTCCAACCACTTCATCCAATGCCTTTCCCTGTCTGACTGCAGGTACTTTAATGTAAGTCACCTTTTCCATAGGCACCTTCCTTTATATGCTTAACTCTTTGCTGGTCCTTTAAACTCCATGGGAAATGGCACCTTCAGCCTCTGAGCTGATCCCTTTCACCTGAGCATCATTTCCTCCCCTCTCCCTGCACCTGATGCCCTCCCAGCTTCCATTGTCCCACTTCCTGCAAGGACTTCACTCATCCTGCTTGGAAAATGCCTTTGTGCTGACGGTTTGTTGAGATGAATGCTTGGAGAAGGGAAAACTGAGCTGCAAAGAGCTCCTTGATGCTGCTCTTTTGCCATCAAGGAAGGTGTGTTTCTGTTGTGTGTTGGTTTTAGGGGTAGGCCTGTAAGGAATTGCTCCTTTGAGGGGTGAATTTCTCTCTGTACTTGGGTTTAATGTGGTAGCAAGGTCAGGAAGTGAACCCAGTGAAGTCCCTTTGCTGCTCTGTGCTTCCCCTCGTGGTACAGGAACCTTTTGTGCGTGTGCTCAGCCCTCTGCAACGTGCCCTGCTCCCTGAGCAGGATTGGAGGTGAGCAGTGATGCGTGCGCAGTGATGCTGCGTGCCAGCTCCTTGTTTTCCTTCCTTCCTCCTACTGCTGATCTGGAGATAAAGGGCATAAAGCAGCTCCTGGCTACAGCCTGGTGGCTTTTATGGCTGTGTTGGAGAGCAACCCATCACTGCTCCTGCGCTGTTGCAGCCTTGGGGCTTTCCTGCCTCACGTGCAGGGTTCTTGGCTGATCCTGGACCCTTCCTTGGGGTTATTGTTGGGTTGCACGAGGAGTTGTGCACGTGCAGCTGCAACCCATAGGAACATTGGGTCAGGGATGCTCTGCGTGATGCTTAGTGCCTGTTTTTACAGTAACCAAGGCCAGGTTGGAAGGGGCTTGGGTCATCCTGGCCTAGTGGAAGCTGCACTTCCCATGGAGCTAATGAGCTTTAAAGTCCCTTCCAACACAAACCATTCTATAGCTGGAGACTTGGGCAGCGCTGACTGCTTCTGCTCCATCCACATGGTATTGCAGAGGGAAATGGGGATGCTGAAGGGATCTGCGGTGTTTACTCCCCTTGAGGCCCTTGTGATGCTCATCGAGGTGCTAAGGCTGGGTGTGCAGGCACTAGCAGTGTGATAAGCGGTTGTGGCTTGTGCCTGTGGGTGCTGGGTGTATTATTGGGTAGGTTAAAAGGAGTGGAACCAGGTTGCTGCATCCTGCTTGACACGTCTTTTGGTGGGGGAGAAAGGCCACTGCTCCCCTCCCCTTGGCTGCTGTGGGCTGGGAGATGGCGCTCAGAAGGGCTCTGCTTTGATTTGTGAGCTCCTGGCCCCAAATCTTCTGCTTTCAGGCACTTCTTATAACCCCCGAGGCCCCTAACAGGGTTATTGTGTACCTGGAATCGCAGGGCAGAGCCCTTCCATCACAGCCTGGCCATGCCTTGCACCCACCTAAAACCGCTCAACACAAGAATTGAACACGGTTGCCATGGGGATGGGAATTGGCTGCTGGTCCTGATTCTTGTGGCAAATTCCAGGAGGCTGGAATTTGGTTGTTAATAGCAGACATGAGGTGTCCCGGGTTGAGAAAGCAGGGTTGACTCAGCGTGCTTTGAACTGCCCTGCAGGATACTCCGCTCCAAACATCCTGTGTGAGGGCCACCTCCCCCGGGTGGCTTCTCCTTTATCTGCCTCCTGCGAGTCATAACAGCTCCTTGCTGGCACACCTGGAGCGGGAGGAGGACGGGCAGCACCCACAGGTAAAGTCTCCTACACACAGAGAGGAAGAGCAGTGGTGAAAGGCTGTGCTGTGGGATGGATGTGGCTGCTTGAGCTTGGGAAGAAGGGATGTGGGAGAGTCCATCTCTGCCAGGCAAAGGTTTCGCGTGGTGCTGGTGGAGGTGCTCCGGCAGCAATCTGTGCCTTTAGCCCTGTTTTTGGGGGGGGATTGTCACGTTTTGGAGCAGAGGATTGGCAGGAGAGGGTGCTTGTGCCTCTTGGGTGAGTGCTGTTGGCATAAGGGAGATGTGCCTGGGTAGCAAGGTGGAGGAGGATGCACAAAGAGAAGCCCCTCCAGGCATCTACGGCCAGGCAATGAACTTGCCCTCTGCTTATAGGCTGGCTGTCCTGTGTTTGCACCCATGGGGATCCTCACACATCCACATGGGAAGGCATCACCCCAGGAGCATTGATCCCACTGGAGCAAGGCCCCATAGGAGGCCATAGATGGTGATGGACACAGAAAGCCTGGAGATTGGGCAGGAATGCTGTTGTTCCTGAGCCGGGGAATGCTGGGAAGCAAAGGGGTCTCCTGACAGAGACCAAAAGCACTTCTGAGAGGTTGCAAAGTAAAAGGGTCCTTGGCACTGTGAAGAGTGAGCTTATTGGGGAAGGGAGAGGGATGCTGGGGTGGGAGATCACAAGGAGAGCTCTGGAACAGAGTGGTTTGGGTCTGCTGGGAACCAAAGCAAAAGGGGGGGATGTCTGGAGGATGCAGGAGCAGCTGGGAGCAGCCTCTGGAGCTTGGTTGTGTGTCATTGCAACGTCTGAGCGCTGGGATGTCTCTGTCCTCCTCCTCTCCTCCAGCTCAGCATGTCAAACGGCAGTTCCTGATGTATATCTCCATCAAGGTGTGCTCCTGACTCCAGCTTCATTGTCCTCAGCCCCTGGAGGACAATGGTAAAATTTGGATATGGATGGTACAATTGTGTGCTGTTTAAATGTGTTGTAATAGCATTTGTCCTCAGTCACTTCAGCGTGTGTCTGTGCCCTGAACTCAGAATCTGGGCTATAATCAGACTGGAGTATGAGCTAATCCTAGTGCAGGCATCCAAAATAGAGCAGGAACCATCCCCAGTGCCTGAACAAGCTCCTGGGATGGGACATTTCCCATCTCCCTGAAAGGCTCTTCAGTAACTTCCCTCCTGAAGAGAAACCTTGATGTGGTGTGAGTGGGTTTGGGCCTTCCCGAGGTTCCCTGTGCAGATGGAATGGGTGATGCTCCCCTCTGCATCCAAACGCCGCGCTTTGCCCATGCACTCCAACCTGAGCTGGGGCAGCTTTGCAGAGCCCTCCCTCACCAGCAGCATTGCCACACCACATCCTACCCTCGTTTCGCAGTGCCTAATTACTTTCTAGTGTGGGAGGACTCGGAGAACGTGCTGGAGTTGTTCATCCAGCCCCTGCAATTCCCTTTGGTATTTATAAACACGGCGCGGATGTGCCTGGTGAGGCAAGGGCAAGGCGGTGCGATAGCTTCAGGGTGAGTAATGCCTCCTCCTATGCACATCTGAGCTGCTGGAAAGGACCAGGAAGCCTTGTGGAGGGAAAGAGAGATGCCAAATACAGCGGTTGCACCTTTGCTATTCCCCACTTGCAGCTGATGGCAGAGCCGTGAGCCCCTTCTCCCTCAGGATGCGGCTCTGTGGGGATGCTTTGGCTCAGCCCCAGGCACTGTCTGTCCCTGCAGGTCCTGCAAGCGAGCCCAATGCCAACGAGTTTCCTCGGCAGTGCCCTCCGGGGCACCTTCTTCATCCTTTTCGGTCTCTGGTGGTCAGTGCGATACCCACTGAGGTACCTCAGGAGGAAAGGCAATGCCGAGAGCCAACCCAGCCATGGGACCCAGCGCGTGGAAGCCTTCGAAGGGGCGGTCAAAGCTCTCTTTGCTCTAGCAGGTAAGATGCGATGATGCACCTCAACGTCTCCTGGCGCTGCATCCTCGCTCCCATGAGCCTGGGGATGTTTGGGGTGGGAAATGGCCACGGTTGGCATGGGGTGGCTCCTATGGGTGAGTAAAGCCGTTCCAAAGGGAGGATTCCTGCAGGCTTATCCCGTCCTGCACTCTCTGCACAGGGATGCTGGTGGAGCAGTTTATTCCCACTGGGCCCCATCTGCGGCTGTACAGCCCCGAGGCGCGCGGCTGGACCGACCTCACGCGCTGGCACTACTCCACCATCTACCTCTTCTTCCTCCTCTCCGGCATCGTGGACGTCGTCTCCCACTCCCGGCTCAAACTGCCGCTTGGCTTGGACCGGCTCTCGCTATCCGTGGCTCTGCTTATCGAAGGTGAGAGTGTGGTGCATGGGAGAAGGGGCAGGATGAGGTGGGAGAAGGGATCTGAGCACCAGCAGCGGGCAACAGCTCCAAAGCTCTGTTTTGAGGGCAAAAAGCAGTGATTGAACGTCCCAGCGTCCCCCTCCCTGTTCCTCTCCAAGTACGGATCCATCTAGGGCTGGATTCATAGTTGAGGGTGCCCCCCATGCACAGGGGATGCACAAGGACCTACAGATGCGGGCACCTCCTGACAAGCTCTTGGCAAAGCTCTCTTTGGAGTTGTAAATAGGGTTTGTCCTCCCACCTCGGTTGGATTCACATAGAGAACAGAGCCTGATACAAAGGTCCCCATCGCTGTGCTCCTCCTGATGGCTCTACAGCCCCAGCCGGGCAGAGCAGACCCTGTGCTAAGGGCCTTGCAGAGTGAAGGTGATGACAGCGGGATGTTTGCTGGCATCATGAAGGGCATCGTGCTGCCAGGCCCATGTTGTGCTCAGGTCATAGCAAGCCCTGGGTCTCCAGTTTTCAGGGTTCAGAGTAAACCCAAAGCCCACAGCATCCATTTCTCAGGCAGGTTTCTTCTCTTGGCAGGTTTGCTCTTCTGCTTCGGTGACTACAGCAATGCAGCGCTGGACCATCACCTCTATTCCCTGCTGGCCATGGCTATCTTTGCTGGAGCCCTCTGTGCCCTCCTAGAGGTGTTCATCCGAGACCACATCATCCTGGAGATCTTCAGGACCAGCTCCTTCCTTCTCCAGGGCTCTTGGCTTTGGCAGGTCAGTGCGTATCCAGCGCTGTCCGCTGAGCAATGGGCTTCGTACCTGTCATTACCTGTTGGGGTTAAACTGAAGGCTGGTTGGAATATCTTAGTAAATAAGAGGATGAAATGAGGTTTAGCACCAAAGCTGTCATCATGGAGACATGCCCATGGAATGCATGCAGTGACAGGATGAGGGGTGATGGCTTTAAACTGGAACAGGGGAAGTTCAGGTTGGATATAAGGAAGCTCTTCCCTATGAGGGTGCTGAGGTGCTGGCACAGGGGGCCCAGAGATGCTGTGGCTGCCCCATCCCTGGCAGTGTTCAAGGACACAGAGGCTTGGAGCAAGCTGCTCTAGTGGAAGGTGTCCCTACCCATGGCAGCAGGCTGGGACTGGATGGTCCCTTCCAACCCAAATCAGCTTGGGATTCTATGGACAAACCTACCTGCTGAATGGAAATTAGACCCCACAAGGGTGGGAAACTCAATCCTGAGCTTTTGTTCCTGCTATTATGTCCCATTTATTCCTCTCTTTGCTCCAAGTGACTGGAAACGATGGGGGACCTGGCACATAACCACCCAGCTCTGGGTCTAGGCAGGAATGTGCAGCCTTTGGGTTGTCCCCCTTCCCCGGGGCTGCGCTGTGGGTCCTCAGAGTCACCTGCAGAGCATTCCTGTCCTCCTGAAATGCACCCCTGTGCCAGGCTGAGCTGAGAAGGATGCTTGGGGGATGCTGAGGACAGTGGTCCAGCTGCCCCTTGGGTTCATTGTGCGTCTAGCCCATAGTCAGCCACTGGGATAAAACAGAGGGGGGAAGAGATGAGTGATGCACTTAACAGCCTGATGTGTGCTGATGCTCAACACCTCTTCTATCTGTGACCAGATTGGGTTTGTGCTGTCCCCTCCATGGGGAGGACCAGGCTGGGATCAGACCGACCACAGCAACTTCACGTTCCTCACCATGTGCTTCTGCTGGCACTACGCGGGGGCTCTCGCTGTCTTGGCAGCAAACGCAGCTGCATCCCGCTGGTACGTGGGGGAAAAGGGGAATGCTGGGGGGTCCCGGTGCTATGCATGGACTGGGGTGGCCAAGAGCATCACTGAGACACGTTATTACCCTGGAAATCCAGTGCTGGATAAGACCAGTGGGTGTCCATGGAAAGGATGGGCTCCCTGCCTGCAAATACCTGACCAGGGTCTCTGTCTCCCCTGCAGCTGTAATGAGTCCTGCCAGCTGAGATTTGGGGACATCGACGTGGAGCTGGACTGTGGCATGTGCATCCACAAAGGCAAAAAGAGCTCCGGCGGTGCTCTGCTGCCTGAGAGCCCCTCGGATGACAAATGAGGCCGTGTTGGGCATGGAACCTTCTTCCCATTGGTATAGAGCTCCCAGATGAGGTTTTGAATTGGTCCTGATCAACTCCAGCGGCATTCGATGGCAGAGCATCAGAAGCGGGAGGCAGGACCCCAAAGGTGGAGTGTGGTAGGAGATGGGAAGCCTTTCCTTGTGCATCCCTTTCCCGCGCATCCCTTTGGTGGCTGCGAGAGCAAACGAGGCTCATCCAGGAGGGAGCACTTCACGTTGTGTGTTGTGAACTGCAGGATTGGTTTGCTGCTGGAGTCCAAGCAATGTGGCCAATTTGGCTGGTTTGGTTTAACATGATTCTTGCTTCTTCCAGCCAAACCAGTGTCCAAAGCTCCTGGTGGCTGTCGCTCACGCTGGTGTTAATGGAAAGGGTTTTATATACAAGGGTTAACGTGCACAGGGTATACGTGGTTGCCAATAAAGTACTTCCAAGAACCACCTCAATGAGTCTCTTGAATAGGATGCCTTGAGATTGAAGCGCACGGTTAAGGTGAGGTTTGGCTTTGCAGTGATTTGGGGGGTGGATGAAATATCAGAGGGATGGGATTTACTGTGGTCAAATCTGCTCGAAGAAAGGGGTGGGTGGCCAGGGGATGGAAAGGAGGGAGGTTGCTGTTGGCACTGCCATCTAGCCTCTCATGGAATGGTTTGGGTTAGAAGGAACCTTAATGGTAGGTCTCTGGTGCTTCCAACCAAAACCTTTCAGCTCTGGGTCTGTGTCTTGCACTTGGTGTCTGTGGCACACGGGGTTTGTTCCCCTTAGGTCCCTATTTGGTTGGCAGCAGAAGAGCACGGGGAGATACTTCCTGCCATCGAGGTCAAAACCGCCTTTAAAAGACATCATTAAGCAGGATTAGTGGAGGAACTGGAAGCTCATCATCAACGTGGACAACTCCAAGTGTTGGAGGAAGGGAAAACACTCCCTGGCTCAGAGCAATTGCAATCCCCAGCCCCAGGAGAGGTCCTTGGAAGAGCGAGCGCTGCGTACCTGATGTGATGCTCTCCTTTAGGTGACCAGGCCTTGGTGCTGCTGTCAAGAAAAGGGCCTTGAGGAGCAAAGGAACCACGGTAGGTGCAACTTCTTGGCTCTCACCTTTGGTACCCACAGGCAGAGGGCTGCTACTGGGGGTTGTGAAGCAGGGTGGCATTCAGGAGGAATGCTTTCTCCAGGATCTGCTGGGGAGGGTTGTCATGAGCTAGGGCTGATGTGGATCTCCTGCACTGGAAGGAGAGCTCCAGATGGGCTCCATGGAGGCGATGTGCTCTGGTTATTAATAATCCTCATGGGACTAGAAGCAGGGTTACTTGCTCTGGAGTATCTGCCATTAACAGGATGCTTAGAGCATAGGTGATAACCCTCTGTGCAGCACTTGGATTGAAGACAAAGGGGCAAAACACACCTCTTCCCCTTTGACTAAGGTTACTTCTTCCCTGGTTTTTCTCACCCTGGTTTATCCAAATCCCTCTTGGTGTGGTTTTTGCTCCTTAAAATACAGGTCCTTAGTGGGGATGTTCCTTCTTTGCTTGAATAAATGCAAGAGCAAACATTTACTGCTCATCAGGTGTGTGTTTCAGCAAGCTGGTGTCCAAAGGGAAGGCACAAGGGTTTCCTTGAGCAAGCTGTGCAGAATTACCTGTCACCCCACTGGGAGATGGAGGTGCCCCATATGTGAGAGATGACAAACAGTTGCTGGGTCAACAGGGTAGAGAGAAGCAATGAGGTTGTGGTGGCTGTAATTGCATGTGTAGAGCAGCTCCCAGCCAGGCTGTGCATGCAATGGGTATCTTCTACAACAAGCCTTTAACCCAAAGTGCTGTTTCCCATTGGAGCTGGAGGGTAATAGAACTCATGGACGTGGTAATGTGTGTTATTGATGAGGAAAGCCTGCTCTGTCCACCTGGAAATGCTGCTGTCACGCTGCTATGGACAGACACGGGTGAAATAAGGTGGGAGCATAGAGCTGAGCATCACAGAATCTCACACTGGTTTGGGTTGGAAGGGACCTTAAAGCTCACCCAGTTCCAGCCCCCTGCTATGGGCAGGGACACCTTCCACTACAGCAGCTTGCTCCCACTGCATTGCCATCCCTGTGTCTCTATGGTGAGCCATGGTGTGGGCCTGGGTGGGTTTAACTACAGAGGACCTTGTTCATACGCACAGACCCAAACCTAATACAACATATGGGTTATCATGAAGCTCAGTACTATGTATTTGCCTTAAAGGACATGGTGAGGTTCATGCTACCTGCTGAGACATCCAGCAAGATCCTAGTTCTGCTTGTGCTGCTTCTGTGGGGCATTCAACAAGAGCATCCTCATCCTTCTCCTCCTCCTGGGGAGCACTGTTGGTCACCCCAGAAGCTCCCAGGTCAACATCAAGAGAGCCACTTTCCTTGGTGGCCTCAGGAAAGCCATAGTCACTCCTCTGTAGAGCATGGGTCCATCTGGAGAGGTGTGGGAGGGATGTTGGTGAGATGGAGCTTCACCAGCTTCCCCCATCCACTTCTTAGCAGTCAATGCAACGACACTGTGAAGATCAAGGCATTGCAACACAGCAGACAACCTGGGAACAGATGAGTGCACCAAGTCGTGGTGCTTCCAACATTTCCATCTGCATTGAGTTTGTACCTACCCATCCTGTAGGATGTACAGGATGCTAAAAGATGGTGAACCTTTATTAGCAAAGCTGAAGTTGTCCTCAGGGTCCCAATGCTATTGGGAGGCTGCAGCTCTGGTTGTGGGTGTACTTCTGGCTCATTGCTCATGGCAAGATGTGAGGTTGTGTCTAAACAAAAGCTTTTCTAATGCTTGGTATTACTGTTAGAATCTGGTTTGCTTGTGTGTGCTGGGTTGCAATACCCATGCGTGGTGATATGGTGGTGGGGCATAAACATCTGAGACCTGGGTTAAAGGATGAGTGGCCAGCACTGCTTGGAAACACAGCTCAAGGCATTAGTACTGCACCCGAAACTGGAACAGTTGCTCTCTATAACGTGGTGTGATGTCCTTGCTTTCCTCCCCAGTGAGGAAAACGAAGCATTGGCGGGGCCTGCTTTGATGTGTGAGCTCAGTATGAAGATGCTTTGATTTGAATCTGTTCAGTAACCCATCATGTTGATTGGATTTGCAGTCTATTTGTGATACACCTCTCTGTTGCTCACCCTATGATGGGCTTCAACTGCTCTCTGGGTCCCTTCAACGGCTCCATCCCCTGGTGAGTGCTGTCACTGAGGTACAAAGGTAGAAAACACCGCTGTTCCGTTGGCTTTTGGGTGTTTTCCCCCAAATCTGAGCTCGGGGCATCTGATGGACACAGAGCAGCTCCATTTCCTCCTCCCCAGAAGACTCTACTGCATCTGATGGACAAACCCCACCTTGTTCCTGAATAAAGCTACTGGGCAAGCTGTGGCACAGCTCCAGTGCAGGAGATGCCTGGGTCTTCACTGCAGCTTCAGCTTTGGGTCACTTGAATGGGTTTTTTCCCCTATTCCAATTTTATTCCCTATGGAACATTTCCCATTCCAATGAAACCCATTTAGTTACCATTAAAAATACTTGTCTTGAATGGTGCAGTGTTCGCATGGGGGTTCAGTTGTGCATGGGGTTGAGAGCTTTGACTTTGTGCTGCTTATAGTGCTTTAGTTCTACTTTAATGTCAAAACCAGTTGTTCTGGAAGCCACAGGAAGATGCAATGGGAGGAGTTGGGCTCAGATCATGGATCTGCCTTTCCAAGGGGATCCAATGTAGAATAGGAAGAGCAGAGGTACAATGGAGACTGAAATGGCACAAAGAGCTGGAGCTGTAGGGTGCAGATGGGCTCGTGGAGCCTCATCTGCAGCGCTCCGCTTCCTTAACTGATGGAGTAATGATCATTGGAGGCTTTTGGGAGCTCTTCTATTAACTCGATTCCTCTTACATAGAAACTAGCTTGTGTTTCGGAGCAGGCTCAAGTGTGGTGCTGAGGACTGCACCGTCTCTCATACAGCAATGGATGTACAAAGTGATTGGTGCGTTAGCAGGGAACAATCCATGTCGAACCGAAAGCTTTTATTCTGGGTGTTAGGTCACAGTCTAAGAGCACTGTGCTTTCCCTGGGTGCTGTGATTCAACAGGTTTAAGAGGGGAAGCTTCACACTAAGCCATGGCTTATCCTAATTGCACAATGCCTTTACCAGGTCCAAGTGAGGTAACGGACGATGGAGGGATGCAGCTGAAGCCACGCACCTCTCTGCAAGCAATCAGCTCTGGCTTCTAAGCCTGTTCAAACAAAACACCCATAGGAGCCCTATAATAATTAAGTAACATTTAATACAAGAAAAAGCAAAAAACTAAGGAAAAATAAAACCACCCAAACCCCTCCCCCATAAACAGCCCCCTAAACCCAAAACGCATGACTTCTTTCCTACCACAATAAACATCAAGGCAGAACCTAAAATTGCAGCCCCAACCCCCCCACTACCTTACAGCAGGGTCCTGAGCTTTAGTTACCAGTTACACCAACTCTTGCCCCAGAGCCTAAGTCCTTTGATTGGGGAACACAAAGACAATCCCCATTTCATTTCAGCGCTGAAGCATCTCTGTCTCTTCATGAAGCTATTTCAAACACACCAAGTGTTGCATTGCTGGATGCACTCAAATCCAGTCCCACCTCCCTTATTGACATTATATATAAAGAGAAGTCTTGGAACACCTCAAAATTAAGCACTATATCAAGTGCTAATAGGCCTGAGTGTAAAACACAAGGATTTCTCTCATCAGTAGCTGTGTGGTTCTTGATGCATTCTGACTAATGAAGGCTGTAGCATGGTACCATCCTGTCCAGGGTCTTCTTGATACTTGCCCTTCAAAACAGAGACAGCAGTAAGCAAAAAGAATCCCACAGTTGTGAGCAGAGGAAGGTATAAAATACACATCATCTGTACAAAAGGGATTATTGCATTAAGGAGCTTGGTCCAGCTATCGTTGTGGGGGCATTAGGCCCAGTTTGGCTCTTGATGGGACTAGCCAGACTCAGCCCTGGTGATGTGTGTCACCAGTAAGTGGTTAACGTACATTTCAGCCCAGAAAATAACCTAACCACCATCAATGCATCCCAACAGAGAAGAGCTGGACCATGGCTTTGCCTGCAGTTGAGCTCTCCAGCATGCAAATACTCACATGGCAATGAGCCCTTCCCCAAAGATGCTGTGCAAGGATTGCTGCCTTTGGGCCTGCTGAACACTCACATCACAGGACAGCACAAAAGAAGAGAGACTTCCCTTCTAAAGAGCAAGAAGGTGACACCAGGACCCTTCCCTCCATCCAGAGCACAGTTCAGCAGCGTAAGTTCTGCCTCCCAAGTAAAAGCTGCACGTAACAAATTCATCCATTTGCCCAGTGAAGTTAAAAAAGGCACAGTTTTCCTGTTAGGATAAAGTAGGAATTCACCTTTGGACTGTTCTGACCTCATGTAACAAAACTGACATAGTTTTTCATGCCCCAAACCCCATGGATTGGGAAGAGGACTCATTGCACAAAAAGGCAGCGTTCTCTTCAACCGCACAGCGACCTGATGTGATTTGGGAGGTGAGATGCTCCCCAGGAATCCCTCCCAACCTCCATTTCTCCATGAGCCTGCCCCAGCTGCAGGATTATCCCCTCCAAAGCCAAACCACCAGGCTGGAGGCAAGGATTATAACTCACCTTGCGTCTGATGACACAGCGCCAGCCCTGAGAGCATCCACTCTGCTCTGTTCTTGTGCCAGTCACTGCTGCAGCAGCCCTGGTAAACACAGGAACAACTCCCTCTTCCCAGCATAAAAACCCCACCACGGAACACCTCTGCTCAGCTACGTTGCTTTGAAGACTGCCTCTCTTTGCTCTATGTTCAAAGGCACGTCCTGGGGGCACCAAGCCCTACCCCTGGGTTCCTGGTGGGTGCTGGCTGGCCTGGTTTGGGTTAGAAGGGACCTTAAAGCTCATCCTGTTCACAGGCAGGGACACCTTCCACTCGATCGGGTTGCTCCAAGTCCTGTCCAGCCTGGCCTTGATTCCATCTGTGCCCTTCATTTGCACATAACATCTGGCACCATCTTCAAGAGACTGATCCCTTTTCCAAAGCTGCAGTCAGAATGCATCACGAAGAATCCATCCTGAGCGCTTGGCACCCTGTGCCTAAGCAGGGAACTGACAGACTCTGATCTATGATTTATTTATTCCATAGGACAAATAGGATTTAGTGGAGGAAAAATCTAACACCCAAATTCAGTTCTGGAATTCCAGCCCCAGCCTCTGCCCGTTGTTTCTCTTCCAGGTTGTCCTACCTGCGGGTGCAAGTCCAAGCAGCAGCTTTGGATGGAACACATGCTCTGGCATCCTCTACTTTCAATTTCCTGTTTAGAATCAGAACTCTTCCCAAGTAGCTGTGACAAGGCAACAGACGGCAGTTTCTAGGACAGCATCTGCTCCTTCCTGCGCCGTCTGCATAACTGAACCAGAACGTGGAAGTTCCAGTGGCACCAAGGAGCCCACATTTAAGGAGACACAGGCAGGACACACAACTGTTTCCTATTCCACATGGCTAAACCTTCACATTCCCTCCTACCTCCTCTCCCCCTCTTCATTCAGACCTATTGGGAGCTGCTCAGATCAATGGGGAGGAAGATTTATTGTGTCTCTTGGCTTCCTACAACAGCAATTCAATGGCAACGACTCTTTGGTCATTGCACGGACACCAGAGAGGAGGAATTTGCATTCAAAGGAAGAAACCAGAAGAGGAATGGCACGCAGGAGCACTGACAGCTTTACAGGCTGTGAGCTCTGGGTGTCCTGGAAGAGAAAGTCAAACCTGGATCTGCTCCTACACCTCATTGGGAAGCGCAGCAGGAACAGTTTGGTACTGAAGAGTGCTTTGGCTCCACTTGGTCCAAGGCCTCGCCAGCGCCTCCCTTCACCCAAGGGAGCTGTTCCACCCCAGAACATGTCCCGAACAAGCAGGCAGAGGACAACAATCACTGACCTGCAGAGCAAGGACACGGTGCTCCTCAGGAGTCCCAGGCGCTGGTTCAGTTGCGCCTCCTTCTCCCCGTGAGGGTCAGCAGGATCCGAGACCACCACAAACACCTCTGGGCACAGCTCGATGCTCTCAATGTCATCATGTTCCTTCTCACTGCAGCAACGTGGACAAAAGAGGGGGGGTAAGATCTGCCCAGGAGATGAGGGAGAAATGAAGCGAGGCCGTGAAGAAAGAGAAGGAACGCTCTGGAAGTTAAAGTGTTTATTGATGTGTTTAAACTTTGTACATTCCCCACAGACCACACGAAGGAGTTTGCAGGTAAATCTGTGCATAGTGGGAAGAGACACGGGGGGGGGGGGGGGGAGGGGAAAA
>JANRGW010037216.1:0-10980 GCA_024733675.1 Psilopsiagon aymara
ATCCTGGAGATGTGCCCTGCCCAGTGCAGCTGTGTTTTCAGCAGCATGGCCTCAATACTGGTGACCTCTGCCTGTTCGAGGACATTAACACTAGACACGTAGTCAGTTCAGTGGATGTTTAGGATTGTACGGAGGCAGCGCTGACGAAAGTGTTCGAGGAGTCACAGGTGAT
This sequence comes from Psilopsiagon aymara, assembly GCA_024733675.1. Taxonomy (NCBI): domain Eukaryota; kingdom Metazoa; phylum Chordata; class Aves; order Psittaciformes; family Psittacidae; genus Psilopsiagon; species Psilopsiagon aymara. Next base: position 173 of record JANRGW010037216.1, read on the forward strand.
GGCAATAGATGACCCATGATTCAGACACATATAGAAGAGTAGACAGCACAATGGCTCTATAGACATTAATCTTTGTACTTTTCTTTAGGTGTTTATTACACCAGACTCTTTTATGGAGTTTTCCAAAGGCCCACACCCCTTTCTTGTCACAGAATTATGATCATGATTCTCAGCTGCCAGCTTTGCAGTTTTTCTGGAACAGAAGAGCAGAAGTGAAGAAGTGAAGTCTACCAAATTCCCCTTCAGCAGTCAGCATATCCTTGTGTTTTCCTGAGCACATCAACTTTCTCCACTGAGACCAAAACCTGACCTTGACAATGCCATTCTCCTTAAGGAATTCCTACCACCAGAAGCCCCACATTTCTAACTCTTTCATCACAGGACGAGACATCATATCTTGATTATATTTTCTTGGTAGAGGCATTGTGAGGACTTGCTTGCAGAATCTCATGCTTGTTTTTGAAAATGCTACATTAGTGGTTTCAAGATGTCCTGAAGAGGGGTCTAGATAGACTAGAGCATTGGGCTATGAAATTTAACAAGTCAAAATGCCAAATTCTGCATCTAGCATGCTGTAATGCCAGGCACAAGTATAAACTGGGAGAGGGGTGGCTGGAGATCAGCACTGCAGAAAGTATCTGGGGGTGCTGCTCAACAGCAGGCTCAGAATGACTCAGCAGTGTGCCCTGGCAGCCAAGAGGGCAAACCACATCCTGGGGTTCATCAGACACAGCATAACCAGCTATTCAAAAAAGGTGATTATCCCCTTGTATTTAGTGTTGGTGTGCCTCACCTTGAATACTGTATGCAGTTCTGGGCCCCATACTTTAAGAAAGATGTGAAGGTTCTTGAATGCATCCAGAGGAGGGCAACAAAGCTGGTGAAAGGGCTTGAAGGCATGTACTATAAGGAGCAGCTAACGACTTTGGCCTTATCTAGTTTAGAGAAAAGGAGGGTGATAGGAACCAAATTGTTCTCCACAGCTTCCTGAGGAGGGGAAGTGGAGAAGGAGATGCTGATCTCTTCTCTCTGGGATTCAGTGATAAAACATGAGAGAATGGGTTCAAAGCTGTCCAATACTGGACATTAGGAAGCATTTCCTTACTAAGAAGGAAAGGCTTCCTGCAGAAGTAGTTGATGCTGCAAGCTTGTCAGTGTTTAAGAGGTGTTTGGATAATTCGCTTAATAACATGCTTTAACTTTAGGTCAGCACCAGGTTGGTCAGGCAGTTGGACTAGATGATCACTGCTGGTTTCTTCCAAATGAAATTATTTTATCCTATCCCACTTGAAATCCAGTTTTGAAGGAGTAGTGAAAGGGCTTGTGTTACCTGTGGTTGTGACTACAAATGCTACAGGATTATGGGATGGATGTACTATCTCCCCCTGTCTCAAAAGCAGACAACACTGTATTGAAATACTTAGATAATCTGCATATGTGAAAACTTACATATTTTTGCAGAATGCATGTACTACAGAAAAACGCAGAAGTAATGTTTGGGACCTTAAATTCAAATACCTTAGAGATCACCACTTCAATCAATCAGAAATTACTTGGGTAGGTAGGAAAGTGAATTGTCTGGTGATTAGCAAACTAACCTGTATGGAAAGAACTGAAAACTTGATGACTTTCTTTTGTTGCCCTACCATTCACTAGAGGCCTTGACAGAAAATGACTTGGTATCACCAGTTGCACTCTCATCAATTCACTACCACAGCTGCAGGAGGGCGATTTAAAGGTCTTTGCCTAGTGGATAAGATTTAAAAAAAACCCCTCACTTTATGTCCTTAGCAATCCCAAATGATACTGCTCCTAAGGGTACTACCCATGACACTTCAGAACTCAGAATGAAATGTCCTTATGAGATACATGATTTAAACTTAATGACTTGCCATTCCTAAATACTTCAGCAGTTAATCTCTGAAAGCCAGTACTATTACAACTATTACCCCTATAGTTCCATGCCACAAAAATCAAAATGCCTGCCACACAAAGAAGTGTCCCTCACCCTGCTTGATAGGGACTGGGCTTGTTGTCAGACCTCAGGAATGAGGTCTGTCCCTTCCATTTGCTTCTAAAGGGACTTATTGCCTGGGGACTAGGGAAGGAGATGGGATGCTGCCTCTAACAGTTTTATCTGACTGTTCCCAGACATAACAGTAGGCAAGGAATAGTATGCTGCTCTGCTTATGGGACTGAGCAAAATACATGGCTCCTTTTCTCAAGGCTTTGCAGTAATGTCAGGACCACATGACATTCCGGTCAGAGAGTGCAGTGAAGCTCCAAACCTCCCCAGGAAGTGACCCAGGACTCTTTGCAGGGACAGCAGGAGCAAGAGATTCTCTTACAGAAGCAGCATTTGGACAAGTGTTATTGTACGGCACAAGGTCAGTCATGTGCGTTATCATGTAAATCAAAGAGAATTTTTAATCATCTGCTGGTATGTGCTCATGCCTGGGAAATTTAACAAAGCCACAGAGCAGTACAATTAACTGAGGAAAGAAAATAATGAGCTTAGTTGCATTTAAATGAGAGCTTAGTTGCATTTCAAAACAATCATGGTCCATAGCAATAGTCTGACTTCCTCCAGATGCTGCTGAGGTTTTGCTCCAGCAGGTGTCCCTGTGATACAGGGTACCCCTAAGCAGGACCTTGCCTCTGGTTTCTCAGAGACAGGAAACTGCTGGGTGTACTGTGGCATCTTCCTCTGTGTTAACCCCACCTGTAACATGGGTGAAGGCATTACAGGGCAGATGGTGGCAGACAGAGAGTTTTTCACCAAGTCTACTTTCAGTAACTACACTTAGTCTTGGAGCAACAAGGGCTCTTTTCACACTGCTCTCTCTGTACAGCCTAATAATAATAATTAACAGAAGAGCTTTAATAATCTGTGCCATGATGACGCATTTAACTTGAGTGATAGTGTCTGCAGGATGCTTATGGCCAGTAGGGCACCCCACATGTCGGCTAGGATATGATCCCCACCCCCTGGAGTAAGGAGAGTTGCTCAGGGAGGGCAAGGCTGCTCTGATCCAGAACTGTCCTTGTGCTGTCCCTCTATACTTCACCCAACAGCAGAGGGATTATAAACTCCTGAATACACTGAATTCTCTCAAGATTACAAGAGTACTCCATCTAAATAAGAGAAAACTATAGCTGCTTAGTCCATAGCTTGTACAAGCCTGCTTCTTGTTTGGAATATCTGCCCTCCTTTTTTGACTGTGCTAGTCACTAGATACATTTCATTAGCAAAGCAGCGGAAAATATTGCTCATGAAGTTGGGTATATGTCCATGGTTCGGCTGCAAACAAGATCAGGCAGCCTAGGTGGCTCTTCTTGGCCTCTGTTTCCTGATATGTCAATTAGAAACAGCAAGACTTGCCCTCCTGCAGGGTGGAAGGTTTGGTTTGGGCACAGACAGTGCATAAAGCAGGATGAAATCGATGCAGCCTTTGTAGCTGCTCCCTGCCAGCATTGACTGGGGATGCTGGCCTCAGCAAGCATAAGCAATGGCATGCGAGCCATAATGTGCCAAGTTCTGGCAGGACAAAATTTGCTGTGAGTGCCTCAAATACAAGGAACTACAGAAATGATAAGGAGTCTGTTCATTAGATCTGAGATACTTATTTCTTTGGTATTGAGGAAGAGCTCTCACAAACACTGAAAAAAGAACGCAGAGAAAAGCAACTGTGAACATAAGGATAAATTTAAGGCTAAATGTAAGCTTAAATGTAAAACGTAAATCAACCCATCCCTACCAAGCTTTTGGGCCTCAGCTGCTGTTATACTCATATGCCTAATAGTCTTAATTTATGTCAGCTGGAGTATTGGCCCAGAGTACTGAAAAGAGCTAGGAAAAATAATAAAATGGAGGCATTTAACCTAGTATCTTTTTAAAATAAGGAACAGGATTTAATCTAATAACAGCTGGATGTTTGCCCAATTTTAACATACAAATTTTACACAAATAGGTCATTTTGAGAGCTGGCTATACTCAAGGAATTTCCTCCTCACCCCACCTCCCCTTCCTCATTTGGGTTGATAACACAAAGTTTAATTTATTTGTTTGAGAAGAACCATTTTAAGGTTCTCTGATATTTTTGTTATAATTATTCGTGTTCCTATGTTCACCATGAGGCCTGATGCCACATGACCTGATGTCATGACGAAATCATTTGCTTGTCTGAGCTGCCATGTTGTATTCGCTATGCTCTGTAATAAACACACAAAGAGGTAAAAGGGAAGGTTTTGCTGTCTGTGTCAGGCACTGGCAAATTGCAACAATCATCAGCTCTTGCTTTATTGGTATTCAGGACTTGTCACCACTCCCTCAGCCTCTGATACTGGATACAATCTGCCATTTAGCCACCACAGTGGAGCATGTTTCTCCAGCCATTACAGCAAGCTCTCAAGGGAAAGAGAAAGTTGGTTCATGAATACTAACATAACTCTCTGTCATATTGACCTGTCTGTGTTCCTGCAACCTGAGAATAAAAAAAACCCTTACCCTCCAGGCATCTATTCATCATGTCACGTTTTCTTTTTGAAAGCTTTTCAAGGTAAGACATCCAATTTACTGCCATTTCTTTCTCTGCAACCTGATAAGAACTGATAAAATTACCTGGCACAAAGACTCTCATGAAATATTCCTATTTCTCAGCACACAGAGGAGTTATGCAAGGGCAAACAATTTTTAGCAGAAGTGTCACATCTTGGGGGACATCACAATGCTTTGGGTGGCTGTGAAAACAGGAAAGCTGTATTTGATAAAACAACCATAGCTCATGCATAAAGGGCTCTACAGGAATCTGGTCAAAGCCAGTGGCACCCGATTCACAATGTTCTGTCAGTCTAAATTAGGCAGATCGAGTATTTTTGACTCCAAAGACATCAAAGCAATTGGTAAAGCCCTAGCTGTCACAATGGTTCCAGGAAAAATGCATTATCACCACCTTGACACAGGGGGGAACTGTGGTAATGAAAGGTTCAAGCAATCAAATAGCAAGTATGTAAGGCATAAGCCTGGTATCTTGAATTTATCCTCTTCTGCCCTCTAAAGTAGTCTTTGGTTTTTTGTACTCATTTTTGTGCAAAGTAACTCCTTCCATGCCTGGGGACTCTGACAGTCAAAGTCTGGTTTTAGTGTGTCTACTTAATTTTGCGACTTGGAAGCTGGAAACATTGATATTCCTCAAAAAACTCAGCAAGCAAGACATTTTCCACTCTCATTTGCAGTGTGCACAAGCACTGGTCGAAGGCTGTCACCCCAAACTCAGCTGATAATTGAGTCAGTCAGACTACCCCAGAGTATCATTTCAAAGAAATTACATGATTTCTTCTTTGATTGGGGTGTGTGGGGAGGTGTGTGTGTGTGTGTGTGTGTGTGTGTGTGTGTGTGTGAAGGTTTGTGTCCCAGAGTTCAGCATGCCTACAAAAAGTCATGGGTGAAAGTTGGCAGAACAGTATAGGCTAACTTGGCACCTCTGGAGCTGGCAATTGGTCTGGATGGAGCTGGTGCCGGACCAGCCCAGAGTCACAGGCCTAGGCTGACCACAATGTTTAGAAAACCTCTTGAGCTTTCTACTAACCCAGAACCTCACAGCTTTGGTTTAATTATAATGTCATATTTATTAGAAATTTTTATTAGATATTTTGATTACACCTGAATTCTTTAGGTATTTTTACTGCAGGGGATATTATTTTTATGCTGAAGTTGATGGAAAGCAGATGTCAAAATTACATGCATTGGCGATGTTAATAAAATGATTATTTTGGGTTTTCCACAGCAGGTCAGGATTTGATATTAGTTTTACTGCAGACATGTAACTTGTTTTATGCACATTGCTTTAAAACAGGCTGGTTAAGATGAAAGACAGGTAGTAAACTGAGCCTAACTTTGTGTCTGGCATCTGGCAAAATCTGCTCTCTCTTAGTGACATAGGTTGACCCAGGTTTAAACACTCCTGAGCGGTTTGATCAGCAGTACATGAAAAAGAGCAGTTATGAGGAAAAAATTCTCTACTGTGAGGGTGGTGAGGCACTGGTGAGGCTGCCCAGGGAAGTTGTGAATGCTCCATCCCTGGCGGTGTTCAAGGCCAGGTTGGCATAGCCTTGGGTAACACAGTTTAGTGTGAGGTGACCCTGCCCATGGCAAGGGGGTTGGAACTAGATGATCTTAAGGTCCTTTCCAATCCTAACTATTCTATGATTCTATGAAATCTGAATGCTGTCTCATTTCAAATTTTGGATCTGGGACCCTTATCCGCCTCTAATTTGTGGATACCATGGGATATATTCTCACATGGAAATACATGTATGTGGTAAAGTCTAAATGCATTTTGGAACTCATTAAAGTCTTGTTAAAAAAGCAATGAGAAGAGTCATGGTTTTAAAAGGGACAACGCAGGTCTCAGGTTGTGTAAGAGGCTGCTTAGGGGGATAAGCCTGGTGCGGCTTTCCAAAGGCATTCCTTGTTTCCAGGCAACCAGGGCTGAGCTCCTGCCTCTTAACTTGTAACTGCTCTTGGACTTTGCTTATTAATTCTTCAGTAAATGGAGGAAAGTTTCCATTCCCTTTGATGGCTAATGTACTTTATGGTTCAGGAAACAGCCCTAGGTTTGGTTGTTTCCATTTAGAAGAAGTTCAGACCTAAATGAAAAGAAGATTGAGCCATCCAGGACTTGGAGGTCATGGGAGGATAACAAAGTTCTGATTACTTCAACTATCTGAGCTGAGAAAACATTTTCAGATCCTTTTTGTTTTTTCTTTTATGAAGAAAAATACCTAATCCGATATTTGAATTGACTGAAAAGCTTTGCTAATGTTTGATTAGGTTGTTTCTGGAAGAAATTCTCCTGGGGAAAAAATGTTTCAAAATAAAGACAATTGGTTTGATGCACCCAAAATGAGAGGTTTAATTCTCTTTCTAATTAAAAGCATTTCTTGCTTCTGTGGTAACAGAAATTTTAGTTGAAATTTGGCAATGATATAATTTACAGAAAATGTTTAACACATTCTGAGATGCTTATATATATATTTAGATAATTAAATATTAATTTAAAGCCAGCAAAATGAGAGAACCAATTTGGATCTTACACAAATACCTAGCAGTTTACCATGTTGTGAATCACTCTTCTAGTTTTACTTAAGCAATTAACTTTTGCTTTCTTCTCATAGCATCATCATTGACCTGTGCAAGATAAGGTAATCTGAATGAAGAAGTGCCACCATTTTGCAAGAGGTGAGGAAGGGGACCAACTGCATTTGAAACAGATACCCAGATGCTGTATTTAGACGATCTGTTAATGTATTTTCAGTTTTGCCACTGAGGAGCCGAGAGCTAAGTGACTTCCTTACAGCCCAGCATTATGAATAACTGGAATAGTGACCCCATCTTTTGAGTATGCTTCTGATGCCTTATGGGGTGTTCTGCACAAAACTTACCTTACAAATCACTTTTTCTTATTTTTTGTGACGTACAAAAACTTTCTTTTTCAATGCAATTTGGGAGCAATATTGAAATGCCTTAGATCTTAAAGAAAACCACATGACTGCATCTAATTTCTTCCAATTGCAGCTTCTTTGTCCTTTACTTCACTAACTAAACTGGGATTTTCTGAGGTAGTCATGGGGTGCAAAACATACTGCCCACAGAGAAACTCTTTGGTGGTGTTCTAGCAATAAAATGTTTGAAAGACACAAAAAAAGGTGGAGAAAAACCTAAGGCAGCAAACACATTCAAACTCCGTATCTCAGTTGGCTCCACCTCTTACTCATAAGCAATAAGGATTTCAAAGAAGACTGAGAAGCAGCAGTTCAGGACAGCACTAAGACCACTGCTTGCTGATACAGGTTTTCAACAGACTTTAAATCCACGGAGAAATTTGAATTGGCTAACAAAGGATAAATGTAGAACCAGTCCATCATCTGGTTTAAATCAGAGTATTCCTAGTGAAGTAGAAGTACATAGATGCTTATGCCTTGCAAAATATCTGCAAACTAGGGTCAAAAAAAGAATTATAAACCCTGAGACAGTGATAATTGCTGAAGAGATTTACAGCAGGGAAAGACATTCTGTTTTAATCTATTACAAAGATCCAGTTAAGTTATTTTTCAGCAACCATTAAGCTTGATAATTATCATGTTGTGCTTTGCACATGCCTACATGAAAAATAAAAGCTAATTTTAGAGTCCTCAGTCAAGCCTGCAGTTAGTCCTAAATCTTGATGAGCAGCTCCAGTTATCTTCTATTTTTAAAATATTTTGACTGATTTTACTATTCTAAAGAGCTAAACCGTAAATCATTTCTGCTGGTTTCAAAGCTTTTTCTTTTAGCCAGAATGAAATGAATAAGCTCTGACACAAAGATGGTGAGGGAAAAAAACACCAGGTAAAACCAAGTTCTCCCTGTTACTGGAATTTTCTGTCTCAAGAAAACGCTCTCTGTTTGTCAGACTCCTCACTGTTGTCAAACTGCACAATATGAATCTTTTTCTGAAATAATGTTACTTTTCCACTGCTGTTCATTCATACTCTTTTCAGCTATCATATCTGACATAGCAATAGCTAACAGCCTTGGTCAACAAGGCATACAGAGCAGGTCCCAAAGCATATTTATATATGCATGAGGGCCTCTTGTGGCCAACAAATTGGCAAACCGCAGAACAGTGCCCTGCAGTACTGAGCATCCTGCCAGAATCAGTCCCATCCACTGCAATAGTTATATGACTGCTGTACACTACTGAAAATACACACAATGAACACTGACCCCACTCATAGGCAAGAAGAAAACTGTCAGGAAATGGTTTTCTACTCGTTATTGAAGTCCTCATTTGGTATTACAGTTCCTCTGTGAAAACTGTGTATTGAAGATGGTGTCTGGGGTGTTGGAGACCTCAGCCACAGGTATGGTGGGAGATGCAGGCACATCCCCGGTATGGAACAGGTTGGTGCTCCCCAGCTGGGCAAGCAGAGAGGCACTAACCTCGACCTGCTGTGGTCTCTCCTCACCCTACCCATTTTGAAGGCCAACGAGGCTGGAACAAAGACAGGCACCTCCAGGAAGGACCTTGGGGGCAGAAGATTCATGTGAGCTCCCAAGTCCCAGTAGTGGACTGACAGAGTAGTGTTGAGGGTATTCCTTTCTCAGTACCAGTGACATTTCCCTACAGCCTAGCCCAAGTGGCTGCATTGCGGTTTTTTTGGCTGCCATTATCAGCTCTTTAAGCCTTCCTAGGCTTTGCACAGGCCACACAGGTGGCTGCCAGGAGGAAACTATTTCTTTCACCTGCAGTCTGTCATTGTTCACTAGCGCAGCTCCTGGCCTTTGCTATTTTATTATTCTGGACAATATAACAAAAGTTTGCTTGTAAGAAAAAGGTAAAGATTACTAAGTCAGTCCGTACTTAATGCTGTCTTCACAGAGAGTTATGACAGGGTTGCCTGTTACCCTGCAAGCACACATTTACTGGAAGGATAAAGAGGGCTTCAGACTTTGGCTTCCTCTATTGTGGTAGAAACTAATAGTACAGTCCAGTGTTTCCAGTGATAGGGACCATACATAAATCACTCAGTACTGGGCTTTCCCCTGTCCTAGTGGGAGATCAAACCCATCTGCCATTGCAAGGGCACTGCCCTAGCCACACACCTGACTATGTTCCACTCTCACCTTTCCCATGGAATGGGGACTTATGTGGCCTTAGTTCACAATAGGATGATAGATGTAGGTTCTGTATTTTGTAGGAAGCCCTAAAGGCACAGACAGGATAAGTCCTTCCTTGATTTTTAGCTGCCTATCATCATTAGAAAGCCTAAGTATCCCTAGAATATTTGAGGCAGAGAGGAAAGAATCACAGAAAAAAAACCCGACCTAAAAATCAAACACAAACCCACAAAACCCATTAAGTTGAACCACTGGAGCCAGTTTTGATGTCATCCTGAGTTTTTTTCACTTGGGCTGTTTCCATCTGTAAACGTCCAATTTTTAAAAACTAACAATAACTCTCTTTTCACAATATCAGCTGAATGCCTGACAGATGTTAAACATTATTTGCTTTTTGGCTTTCTACTTCACCTAGTTTATCCCAACCTATAAGACCTCAAGGACATAAAGCATTATAAAAATAAACACCACCACTAGCAGAACTGTCATTCTCAAGAAGAACATTTGCCTTGTTAACTGCAGGATTTCTAAAATCAATGAAATACATTTTTACAGAAAGCAGGAACTACTCTGTTAATGGAAAAGCATGTAAAGGATCCTCTTTCCTAGATCATTAATGCCAGCCAATCTGCCAAGGATTTGTATCAGAGACAATGAGGAAAGACATGATCTCTTCTCAGGAAAATCTGATCAACACAAGAACACAGTTCTGGGACACTCACACCTCCAGCAGCAGATCAACTTTTGCTCTTCAATCTCTGTTACTAGCATGGTCACAGCAAGGGAGATAGGGCTTTGCAGGACTGATCGCACAACTAGAAATACATTAGTTTCCATGTGGTGGACCATTACTTGATCTCAGTCTCATCAAATGGGGATACGGGAATAATGTGAACAAGACAACTAGACAAAACTTGCAGGAGAAAAAAAGCTAGACATGCTTTCTCTTTCGTCAGTTAAACCATACAGCTCTGTTTTGATAATGAAGTTATCAGGGAAGGAATGCCATCCAAAGGGACCTTGATACACTTTTAAGGTGGGCTGATGCCAACGTCATGAAGTTCAGTCAAGCCAAGTGCAAGGTCCTACACCTGGGTCAGAGCAATCCCAGGCACAGCTGCAGGTTGGGCAGAGAAGAGATTCAGAG
>JANRGW010037216.1:11500-29234 GCA_024733675.1 Psilopsiagon aymara
GAATGCTCCATCGCTGGTGGTGTTCAAGGCCAGGCTGGACATAGCCTTGGGTGATATGGTTTAGTGTGAGGTGTCCCCGCCCATAGCAGGGAGTTTGGAACTAGATGATCTTAAGGTCCTTTCCAGCCCTGACTATTCTAGGAGTCTTAAAATGAAAGAGCAGCTGGATCTGATTCTGGAACAATCCTTGTATTCAGCAGCACACCACCACCTTCTCTGTGTGTAGGAGGCAGACCAAAATAACCAGACTGATCTTGGGATGAAATGCAAGGGGGAATAGCTGGCTAGCTTACAATCAGCGGATGGAGAGCCATCTGAGGAAACAGCTTCTTTTCCTTAGAATTCTGTGTGGCTTCAGAACCAGTTAGTGCACCTGCATGTGCCAAAATGCTCTGTTAATGTTACTCCAAAAAGGATACATTGCCTAAAATATTAAGCCTCATGAAAGGCCACTGTCTTACATGCTTATGCTAGAGCCAGAGACGAAGAGACAATACTCTTCAGGCAGTAAGTAGCATCCAAAATGAACTCGTCAGGCCCACTGTGACAAATAAACATGCCTATAAATGATTGACTCCTGCCATTAACATTGCAGGCATGCTCTGGGTTCATCCTGAATTGCTTGTTGCTTCCTGATGATTCCTTGTGTGAGACAAGCTCCAATTTGTGTTGCAGCATGAATCATAATTCACTGTGCAGTTTATCCTCTGAGGCTTGTGGTTTTTATTTTGGTTTGGTTTTAAATTCCACACATCCTTGCTTCTACCCTTTTTGAGTGATTTACGGGCTTTTCATTCTTTAGCGTTAAAAAATGAAAGTTTGGACTCCCAAACTCATTACAGACATTATTAGTACAACAGCAAGAACAGAAAACCAGCTTATTTTACCTATTCAGAGATTTAAATTCATTCTGCTTCTTTCATAAGATTTGTTGCTAAAAGGGCCAAGCATCAGACATGGAAAAATACCTTTATTTGTGAAAATGTGAAAAATAAAAAGAGCTGTAGAAGCTGTGTCTTGAAGTTCACTGGGAAAAGGAACATTTGGTATTTTGTCTCTCCTAAAGTGCTGAATACTGATGTCTGCCCAAAGCAGGCTGAGGAACCATGTATTTTTACCCACATAAAACAGATCATCTTCTTAATCCTTCTGGAATCAGAAAGTGACTTGAGACTGTCAATTAATAGTTCTATCTGAGAGTGTCAGTATCTCAACCTGGAGCAGCAAATAACATAAAGAACACATCTCTGGTCAATATTCCCTCATGATGACACAAAGACAGCCTGCATGTATTTTATTTATCTTTCTCCTAAGGACTGGGGCACCAGCCCCTGTTGAAGTTGCTTATGTTCCTAGATGTTACAGACTTGCTTAACATTAGGTTTTTGCTCCTATTGCCTGCATAATCTATTCCTGTCCCTGCCTCCTTTCTCACTCTAACTGCAGCCTCTTGTACCCTGATTCCACAGACTCAGGTTTCTCACTTACTAATTTATTTTCCCACTCCTTTTCTAGAAATTAAGAGTCTGATGTTGAACCATGCTGCCCTTTGGCTCTGAAGTGAGAATTACCCGATTTAGTGGCTTACAAAGACTCTGACTTTGGGTCTGGTAGTCTGACTCCTGTGTGAACTTTAACTTGTTATCTTCTGCATCTTTCCTGTCCCCTCAATTGCTGTGTGTTCCAGTTTTCTGGAATTACTTACATCCACCTGTGGACCATCATGTCACTTTCTGGGTAAGACCAAGGACACTACAAGTCTGTTAAAACTGTTTCTCCTTGAGTCACAGGGGAGTAAAAAGAAGATCATGCTCCCAACTCTTCCTTAGGCCTCCTGTCTGCAAGACATGATTTGTTTGATGTTGAGAAGGCCCATCAAGCTTTGGGACAGGTTTTTGCAGGGCAATTGATGGCTTTGCAAGGGACAATTCTACTACTGTTCAAGTGGGGTAAAAATATAGAATAAAACCAGCAATTAGAAGAAAGCAGCTTTGCTTTGGACCTCCAAGCTGTGTACTCATGACTGTAATTAAAGACAGCTGACTTTTTCTGCCCACTCATTTTCTAACAGCACCTCTTAGCAAAAACACATGCAGCCCTGAGGACTCAGAGCAGGGCTTAGCAGCCCAGATGGCTCCTTTGCTCCAAGCCTCAGGTAAGTGTCAAAACCACATTTGAATTAGCCCTGTAGATTTACACTGAACACCTCCAGAAAAGATCATGGTTAATGGGGTAAAAAGAAATAGGGCCAAAAAACAACTGTGAGCGCAAATGAGAAAAAACACAAAACACAAGAAGCAGCATTGTGCTTTAAGAACAGCCAACTCAGCACAAAGCTCAAGACTCAGCACAAGGAAGCCACTCATCCACTTCCAGCTTCCCCCCTCTCCAGGCAGGATGGGGAGGAGAACTGAAAGAATGTAAAACCCACAGGTTGATGTAAGAACAGTCTAGTAACTAAGGCATAATACAAAACTATTGCTACTAATAATAAGGGAAATAACAAGGGGAGAGATTATAAAATTAAAAGGGGAAAGGGAAAAAATGCCCCAGTAAACACAAATGATGCCCAATACAACTGCTCACCACCCACCGACTGATCCCCAGCCCGACACAAGCAGTGATCTGCCCTTCCAGGCTACTCCCCTCAGTTTATATACTAGGCATGATATGCTGTGGTATGGAATACTCGTTTGGCTAGTTTGGGTCAGGTGTCCTATCTGTGCTTCCTTTTGGCTTCCCGTACCCCTCCTCCCTGACACAGCATGAGACTGAACAGTCCTTGATCAGAGTAAACAATACTTAGCAACAACTTAAAGCATCGGTGTGTTATCAGCACTGTTCTCGGACTAAAGTCAAAAACACAGCACTGCATCAGTTACTAAGAAGGAGAAAAATAATTTTTACAGTTAAACCCAGGACACAGAGGTAGAATAGGACAGAAAGAAATGGTTAAGAAGGTTATAACAGCCAATATGCCTGAACAGAGTGCCAATGGGCATAGGAGGCATCTGCTAACTGGCTAAAAGCAGCACTTCCAGTTCCCTTAAGTGGAAGGGGGTAGATGGAATTATGTTTAAGTGGAAGTTGAAGAGTTCACCTGCGCAAATTTCTTTCTTCATCTGCAGCTATGTTCCAATTCTCAAGTGAATGCAGGGCTGTTTTATTACCTGCACACTGGTAATATCACCACATATTCTTCCTTGCCCAATGTTTGCTTAGCCTTGCTACCTCTGGGCCAGCCTATCAACTTGATACATACTTAGGGCTCTGCAGTTGATGAACCCCATTCAGCTACACATATTGAGCTTAGGATTTGGCCTTTATACATGTTCATGTTCCAGCAAATCAATTCCCTGTTCTAGTCTGAAGATTAGAGTTTACATGGTCAGCATCTCGGACATCATGGAGCAGAAAGAAAACCATCACCAGTTGCAAGAAATAGTGAGAAAAATTGCTAAGCCATAATCAAGGGTCTTGAAAGAAGGGCAGAATATTCCTGGTAATAGAAGCGTATTACAGAAGACATTAGGCTTCCTCTCTGGCCATTTTACATTTTGCATGGTTGATGAAAGTCCTGCCTGTCAAGGAACAATAAAATTTTGTCTGAGTATTCTCAAGGTTAGCCCTTCTTGTATACAGCTTTGTAGCTTGTATGTGGTGATAGTCATTATCTATACAATAAACCCCAAAATTTCTTATTAAGTATTATAGGGAGGTGAAAAAAAGGGAGGTAATAAATATAATATGCCTGTGGGGACTAAAATCAGAAAACAGGGAAAGCAATGGGAGAGAAAGCATAGCTCCGAAGACTTCAGTTTTGAAGGATTACTTGCTCCCTCTCTGCCCCCAAGATGCTGGTATTTCTTTGGATCTGCTTCTCTGTCTTGCCAAGCTCATGTGAAGTAGCTCCCATGCGTTCTTTTCTATATGATACTCCCGATCCATAAACAGTTTTTAAAAGTTCATTAAAATCTTGATACCACCAAGGCGTTTGCAAGCCTATCCACAGCTATATAACAGATAGTTGTTCTCCTTCCAGAAAAGCCAAAAAGCCCGTGTTTTCAATTGTTATGCAATTACTGTGATTGCAGCTTTGCTGGACACTTTGCTGAAATGCCTCTGATAATCAGTGCGGAGCAGAGCGTACTTTTCACAAGTGCCAATATCATGCATTTAGGACTTATGGGCTGTATTAATTCACAAGTTTGTATTTATCAACAAGGCAGGTAATATTCTGTGCTCACATTCTGCCACCTGTTGTAGTTCTTCTTTCCCAGTCTGAACCGGAAAGACAAATTTGTTTCAAGAATGCTGTAGAGCAAACAAATCTTTAAGGAAGAGATAGCCCGGCTGCAAGCCAGACTCTTCTAATCAGCCAATACAGAACACACAGTAAAAAAACCCACCTAATTAGACAAATGGCCAAACTACAGTTCACACTGCCTAACACCACACAACAGCTCCATCCTTCTCTGCTTACACTCAGCATATTCATATAAGATAGAAAATACAGTCAATTTCAAAACACAAATGGATAATATTTGTGAAGGAGTTTAGATATTTGAAAGATGTGTAAAACTTGACAGAACGATAGGCTTGTCATACCCCTGGAAGTCTCTCTTTAGTAAATGCTTTGCAAAATGTGTCTGCAATGTTTAGCTGCTATTGCACTCAGGAGAAGGGGGAAAAAATAAAACAAAAAAACCCAGAAACATAGAGGCTTCCCTGAGAGTCCACCTGCTTCTCTTTAGGTACTGCTGTGTAGAGCTCTGGGCTAGCTAATTACTTCATACAGTCAGAGCCAGTTGTTGCCTGTTTCATCATTTTCTCCTTGGTGACTGGTTATTTGTACCTGTCAACAAAGTGGCATCAGCAGGTGCAGCCACAGTGGGTGCCAAACTGGACCTGGAACTGTGACAATGATTCCAGTAGCTTTTTTCAGATACTCTATGGTCTCATTTTCTCTCACTGCTCTGAAAATTTGCAGCATTTCGAACCTGAACAAGTCTCTGCTGTTGTGAAAGTTTTTATGAACTGAGTTTGGGAAATACATTTCTTCCTTAACCCTGCTGATTTGGTTCTATAGCTTTCAACAGAGAAAGAACTACACAATAATATCAACTATTGTGATCGATACTTCCATCACTGGCATCAGTGAAAAGTTTAGGGTTAAAGATGAAGCATTTACTTATTTTCACTTGAAATTCAAGCCAAGATTGAAATTTGAGTTTCAAATGCTTAAAGGGTAATGCTCAAATGCATTACTCTGGTGCCTCTTACCATCACAGCACACAATGCAATTCTTGCACAATGGGAAAGTTTTACTGCACTGAAGATCCCCCAGTCTCAAAGACATGATGTAGTAAGGGAAAAATACAGTAGCATTCATGTATATTTCTCAAACACCTATTGAAATATATATTATGAAAAATCCACAAAAAAGCTGTAATGAGTTTTCTTGTTTTCACCAATGCTCATGATCTGGATATTTGACTCTTTTTCTCCTTATACTTTATTCAAGTTGAGTCTTTGTAAATGTTTGCGTTTTTTTTTTTTTTAAATGCTCTGTCATCCTGTCATTAGAACCTTTAAAAAATATCAGAACAAAGCAAGCTGAAGATCCTAAGTAGTAACTTGGCTGCAGGAGATATGTTGTCTTTAAGTAAACATCCATTATTTTGCAACTCACAACACAATTTACAAAGATTGTAAAAACACCATGCTAAATAATATAATTAACCAAGGTTTTGCAGTTACATACTGCATATAATCCCTATGAAAGACTGAAACTATCCTAAGTCTTGCAGGCATGTATCAGCTTCATTCAGTCAGGCCCTTAATTGTCCTTTGTCTTCAAGATAGCAACATGCAATGAGGGCAGTTATCCTCTCCACCCTCAGTTTTCCATGATAGGTAAGATGAGAAAGGAGCTGTGTCTGGCCCTGCCTTATCAGTATGGACAGTAAACTGGCAAAGGACTCCCTGAATTGGGAAGTCCTAGCACTACAGCCAGTCTTAAATGCTCTGAAGAAAACTTGTGACAGTTAACAAACAGTAGCACTCTCTCCCCTACTTGTCAGCCTCCCCTCCTTTGATCCTTTGACAAGTCTCAAGGCCAGCTTGCTAGCTTGCAAGAGCTGCTCTTTTTCACAAAATCCACCCCTTCGCAGAACAGGTATCTGGCACTACACAAAATGTATAATGTCTCAGCAGAATATTCTGTCATATCTTTCTAGTTTATTCCTCAGTGCCATTGCTCCCTATAACACTGAAAATTTGGCATCCATGAGAAGTGATTCTAATGGCTCTTGCACAGGGATGATTTCACCCAAGTTAAGGAAATCTGTATGCAGCAACCACTCAGATTATTCTTTTCAGAAGCTGAGCAATCAGAAGAGGCACTGAAAGACATACAAATCATAAGCCTTGAGGTTTCTTAATTCTGGCATTAGCAGCATGCCACAGTGATACAATAAAGTTCACAATGTTAAATAAAACGCCAGTGACAAAAAGCCTATGACTTTATTAAGGTCTTGAGCTCTCCAAATTTCTCTACTCTTACTCCTTTATTATTGCACGTCAATATTTGCTTCTGCTCATACTCTAAAGTCTCTTGGAAGCATGGACTCAATTTATTTATTTACTTAACACATTGTCAAGTTCCAAGGTAACTGTGAAGAAATAAATTCAGCTGCTCAAAAATACAGATGGAATTGTTTTGTTTCAAAACCTGAAGATTGTTGTTGGGTCCCGTCCCCCCCCCCTTGAAAGACTTAATAAAAAAAAAAATAATAAAAAATAGTAGCTATTAGTGATACCCAGAATGACAAGCTAATAAATATAAAACCAGCAGCCTAATTCTGTGAATTAGAGGGTCTGAGAAACTCATTTCAGAGCATTAACAGATTATTGTTCACAGGGAGGAAGAGCTGCCTTGCACTCTGCTCCATTTTACCTGATTCTTTCACACTTGAAGTATTCTGAGATGGGGGAACTTGAAGGGCACTAGCTCTTCAACTGAAGAAATTAATACTGAAAAATCACTACTGCAATAGGTGTTATGTTTGGATCAAACTGAATCGTAATCATAAACTTAAAATTAGACCTTGTTTTCAGGTTTGAATAAGTGGATACTTTATTCTCTAAACCGTTCTGCAACTTCATATGCAGGCTTCCAGTTTGGCAGTTCTAGCACTAGAATCACATCGCTGGAATCTGGTTTAACTCATACCATGAGAAAAAGTATTGCAGAGATACCAGCCTTCCAGAATTCTGCAAGTGGCTTCACTTAAGTGACTCATATACACACAGTTGCTGACTTTTTCAAGCACCACCAACTGGAATCTCATGAAACCCTTGCTCTTCTCAGGGCTTATCCGAAACAGAGCAGCACTAGAAGAAAATTCCACTTGCTGCCCAACCTAGATAAATTATTTACCGATTGGCAGGCTTGGGAGGGCAGCTATTTTCTTAGACAGGACATAGACATATAGCATCCTTTTGGAAGAAGATGTCATCAGAATACAGTCATGATTACTTTTCTTGTAATAGCATGTATTTTTAGCTGGTGTGGAGCAACTGGGTAGCTTTGGAATTCATCACAGGCTTTTTTAGAATGCATTCTCACTGAACTCCTCATTCTTTTTCAAGAGGCTTCCTTATGAATGCTGCATGAAACCCAAAAGAGAAAGACAAGGCTGATACAGCTCCTTTTTAACTTTTTCTCTGCCTAGCACAGAATCCCTAATCACATTTTTTAAACATTTGTGAGCAAGTTCAGTGTAACTAAAAAAGCAATGGTAATGAAAACAGCCAAAGCCAAATGTGTGTGGGATGTCTGTATAAGGTTCTGTTGTACTCAGTCTCATCCAATTTACTCATCACAATACTTGATTTCTGCTGCCTAGTCAGAATTCAACGGCTTGCCTTTTCAAAGCTCTCAAGACAATCATACTGGAGGATATTGTCTTACTGTTGATTATCCTTTGGCTGCTGGTATAAAACTGCTCAAAACCGAGAATTTGCTGTTTGAAATCAGATCAGGGGCATTTATTTGGGGCTTTGGGTTTGCCGCTTTTGTTATTTGCGTCTGCTCAGCTCTATCATAGGTGTGTTCTTTTCCCTGCCTAATGCTCTACAGTACAATTACTGTAACAGTAAGTATGAACAACTTCTCATGTCCTTAAGCCACTCCCATCCTGAAGACAAAGACCACAGTAGAAAAATTCAAGGGTCTTTCTTCAATGTTCTGCTTAATGTCATTAAAATGT
The DNA here is from genome assembly GCA_024733675.1 of Psilopsiagon aymara. Classification (NCBI taxonomy): domain Eukaryota; kingdom Metazoa; phylum Chordata; class Aves; order Psittaciformes; family Psittacidae; genus Psilopsiagon; species Psilopsiagon aymara. The sequence continues at coordinate 19,774 of JANRGW010037216.1, forward strand.
AAATAATTCGGACTCCTATAGTTCAGCATGCCAACTAGTGTTCAAGCGAGACATGTTGATTAGATCTATTTGTATAAGAGCTGCTTAATTTCAAATTAGCATAATTCAACAGCACTCTTAACCTGCTTATGCATTTCATTTAGATATCCTCTGAATGAACTATTTCTTTACACAGCACTCAGAAGGCTGGGATATAGAGACAGCCCTATAAAAAAATCAGTATGTTCGAGCAATGTGGAGAGGGAGGGATAAAGGGAATGGGGGTAGGGGGACACTTGTGAAAATGCAAACTTGTTCTTCGTATTGTTCTGCAGCAGAATTGCCACTTACTGACGCATGCATGGGGGGTGGGAGGGGTGATGATTTTAACCCTCAAAAGCCTTTCTAGCCATCTTTCCATTACAAGGTACTATTTCTCAAAAGGGGGAGGGGGGATGAGGGATGAGACTTCTACTTGTTCCATCAGTTGATGGAACAGCCCACATCATTGGGAACCTTCCCGTTGTGGCAGGGAGAGTGAATCAACAGCAGCACAATCAAACAACCCAATTCCATTGTATCCCTGCCCATGGCAGGGGGTTGGAACTAAATGATCTTATTGTTGTTTTCAACCCAAAGCACTTGATGGTTCTATAAATGATACAACTAGCACTGGCAAAATAAAAAAGGGAAAAGAAATACCTAACATTCGACTTCAAAATGCATTACAACCTACATTCCTGTTATTACCTTGGTCTATTTGTACCTTTGCATGCATTTCTCTTTTGCAGTTGAGGAAGACAAAATGTTAGAAGTCTATTTCAACTTCCATACACTTGGAAAACTGAAAGCACATGAAGGTTGCTATGGCATTTGAAAATTAAGAAAATTAAATATATTTGGCTGAGTAAAGACACCTATGCCACTTTGTTTACAAATATGTTTGTTAAAAATCCTTTCCTGACTGAGGTACAAGTATTGAAGCTGCAAACTTTAAAACTGAAACTTTTAAAACAGTAGCAGCCGTTCCGGGCTGACAGGGGTGTCAAGGGCCGCACTTTTCTCAAGCTAGAACATGGAACTCTCAACAAAAAGAGTGACCTGAATTTTAGGAAAGATTTTCAGTGACACAGTTTTCTCTGCAAATGGGTTCTCTCAAGGATAGTGCGAGAGCCAGTCTGGCTTGTGATGCTTTCTCTGCATTGCATTTGGAATTGTAAATCATTAACTGTCCCTGAAATGTTGCTACAGTTGCTAGGCAGAGGCAGTTAATTTATAAAATGTCCTTGTTGCCAGGAAATCTAGATTTAGGCATTTAAGGAAAACCATTTAGAGCAAAGGGTGGGATGAACAGAGAAAGCAGAAAATCTAAAATATACCTAACACTATGTCTTTCTCCCCCAAAATAACTGCCGAGTGAATTTTTGAGGATCTTTACATCATTACATATGGTACATACTTAATTGGAGGCAGATGAACTGACAAGGAGAATAATATTTCAAAGTGGCTGGGTATTCTGATGTGAAAAAGGAGGGGTTTTTTCCTCTTCTAATAGATGACTCTTATTTCTTTCCGTGTCATATTTTGGCACCCAATTTATTATATTTTCTATTTTTCACATAGCAATGGTTCTGAGCTGTTTTTAAGCAGCAGGCTAGTAGATATTTTTTGCAATGTGCCATGTTCTGCAGTATGCCCAGCACCTGTTGCTGTGCAGCATTCACTTGCTTACACATGAAAAATGACACAGCTCCAGAAAACTGTACCCTCCTTTCACAAGATGTTGGATTACAGGTGTATCATATAGCACTGAGATATGGAAAGCAGAGAATTAGACTAAGAATTTGAGTGACAAGCTACTTTAACCTCTAGGGGAGAAAAGCTGGTTTCCCTGTCTCTAACTTTGCTTCACATTTCTGAGATGCAAAAACTTCTGTTCAACAAATTCTGATTTATTTTCCTGCCCTCTTTCTTCTATTATTGTTAAGAGTGCAATGTACAGCCAAAATTAAACTTCAGGACTCGGAAATTAGATGTCTCCCTCAATATGCCATCCTCTTCACTTCCCAGCTTTTCACACTGCACCATTACAATTGCATGCTTGACAGCATTTTCATTTTAATTTCATTTTACTGAATGTGTTCTTAAAAGCAAAATAATTATTTTATGTCAAATTTAATCAGAAGAAGGAAGTTTTCCCACAATAACCTCCACCCTTCTAAGTACTGAAATGAGTTATTTATAAGTATGTCTTTAATTATTTTTCCCAGAGAAAATATTATTCTTTATTTCTCCAATGACAAAGTATTCCATGAGTCCTTTCCCTGTGACTTTCAACTGACTGCAAAGTCAGATGGCTAAGTCTTTACTACGCTTCAATGGGAGCATGTACAGATCCTTGCAAGTAGCATCAGCCAGCATTATTTTAGCCTCATGATTTAGAAATGGCTTCTCAGTTCCCTGAGCTGAGATCATTTTGAGGCATCAGTATTCTGAAGGACTTATCATGCTTCCTATGGTGGCAGTGGTAACTGGGAAATGGAAGTTGCTTATAGTTTAAAAATAATTAAAGGATTGTTTAACTTATACTAAGGTCAAATCCAATTCTCTCGCTGCAGATTTTATATGTCAACACCTCTCTTGCCATATGAACTGTCAGACAGATGAAAGTAACTGAAATAGAAATGCAGAAAGACTTCAGATATGTTGATCTGTTGGTTCAATATGTTGCATTCCCTCTGCATCACCAGTCTTATAGACAGCAACTCTGATCTGTTTCATATTTGCTTTATACGTTTTACTTTTAGCCCTTGTAGCACTAAAACCAGACTATTGAAAAACTTCTTTTAATTTTTTTTTTACAAACTTACAGATTTTAAAAAAATTAGATTGAAATCTGAAATACTTTAGCCTACAATCAAATTTTTTTGGTTTTGAGAGTTGCATCTGAGACACGAGACGCCTGTCAGAGATATTCTATCCCCTAAGAAGGAGACCTCCTCACATCACACACTAGCAATGCACAAGGGCCATCTTTTCTCACAGGAGTTAAGTGACGTACTGTGACAACTCCTACCTATATGATTTAACAAAAGCTTGATTTATGTTGAAGGAAAGCATTTCTAAATGTAGAGAGCTACTCCCCCTCCTCCCCCCACCATAGTTGATCCATAAAAAAAAATATATATATATTAAAAAGTTGACAGATATTTTTTTCCTCATGTGGGAAGCAAGAAAATACATTTTGAAAAGATTTTTCATTGGAAGACTTTCCTTATTGCCCCATCTCCACCCCAATATTAATTAAATTGGCTTGTTCACAGCATTTTTCATATTATCAGGTATTTTTCTATGAGCCATATTTATTCCTTTCATCTTCTTCCTACTTTTTACTCAGGAGCAGAGACTGCTAACTGCTATTACATATTATTTCTGTCTGGAAAATAAGAAGAAATGTTGATTTTCATTCCAGATGGGCAAAATCTTTTGATTTGCAGAACCTCCCAAGCCACTCTAATCAATTAGAGAATACATTTATATTTTGTTTTGATCATTAACTAATTTTGATTCTTCCAGTTAGTTGATTAAGCTCTGATTAAGTATTTGCCTGTGACAACATCCAGCCTTTAAGTGGTGTCATATTGTGAAGAATCCATTCAAAATGCTTATACTCCTAAGTTCACGTGACACTAATTTTGAAAACAACATCATAAAGAACAGTAAAGGACAAGAGTGAGCAACAGCTAGTAAAAAAAATCCTATTCACAACCAAAAACTTATTTACACGTACTGTGAATATTTCCATAAAGTATAAATCCAAAAGTACAAGTATTTCTCTGTGGTAAACCCGGGAGTCCAGATGACAGACTAGTGAATGGAGAAATAAGCAACTGCCTAGCAAGTTAACAGGTAAAAGCTCCACAGAAAACCTCCACAGTACTTTTTCTGAACTACAGAGCAAAACACATTTCTTCAAATTAAGAAAATGGTCACTGAAAAAGAACTTTAGTTAGATACATTTTCCATCAAAGAGCATTCTGATTAGAGCATCTTTTCTCTATAAAGGGGCTGTATTTTACAGGAAGACAAGTTAGTTTGAGTAACACAAGGACTGATCCATGACTTGCCGTATAGCATGAATGAAACATTATGCACTCTGGTTACTTCGTTCTTTTCCTTCTACCTTAATCCCATCTTTCTTTAGTTGCACCCCTGCTCTATGACCTCCTTCTGCCTTCGTTCTCTGCATTTCATTTTTGTCACCAGAAGAGGAATAGGAACAATGGGAACGTGGGAGATGTCTGATGGATAGATTCAGAAGAACCAACAGAGGAGCTCTGGACTTGGCAGAGCCCTAGCTGACATCCTGCTATGCATGACATGTAGAAGACCAGCAGGACCAGACACAGGAATCTCACAGCAAGTGTTCCCTTTTCCCCACTGCTCTTTCCTGAGGTGGAAGTGAATGCTCAAATTCTGTGAGATAGTGAGGGCAGGAAACATGACACCAAAATGCATAACTGGGGTGAACAGACCTAATCTTTTAACAAAGTGGAATAGACATAGGAGGGCAGTGAGGGCAGAGAATTAGATCCTAATTTGGAATATGGTCATATGCATAAATACAGGGTTGAGCTCTTGAAAGGGTTTCTTGATAGTGTCAAAAGGACTGGGCACACACAGTAATTGTACAGGACATGCTAAACATGCTGCTGAGAAGCTCTTAAGTCACAGCTGTCCTGAATTTCTAGATGAGGAGGAAAAAAGGTAGGGGAGGAAGATCTTGGAAAATACAAATGTACCGTACAGACACCAGATTTAGAGAAATAATGCTTAAATAAAAGGGACACCCCAGCAAGAAAATCTGGAAATACCTCAGGAAGAAGAGTTGACAACTGTCAAAATCATCAGACTGCGATGAGTTCTTGGTACACCCTTTGATTACAGGGATATATACACCCAGTTCCCAACATAATCTTTCTTTCTCCCAAGAGTTTTCTTTCCTGCCACTTCTACAGTTTTCAGTTTTTCTGTTTCTTTAATTATAGCTGTCAATTCACTCACACTCAAAGACAGGTCATACCTACAGCTCACAGAACATCCTGTTGCTGGGTGGAAGCAGTTTTGCCTTTTTGTCTTTCCTTAGCACTATCCATCAAGTAAGAAAAATAACATTCTGACCTCTAAAAAGTCCTACAGTCTTCATGTAACAATCATGTTGACAAGGAAACTCTTCTAGACCTTATCTAACTAATGAGCATTTTCCTCATTCCTTTAAATGAGAAATAAAGCTCTATTTAAAAACATATATTGGGTGGATGACATAACTTGCTGTAAAACTTTCTGTCAAAACACTCATCAGAATAAATATAACTCAGGGAAGAAAAATTGACAGTATTCTATAGACAATGCAAACAAGATCAAGTGAAGGAACTTGAAGGGCAGTCATAACCAATAGAGATTATTTCTACTACAGATACAAATCACAACCATACCTTCCTAGGGACTGTTGGTCCCTAAGCTTTCATAATAATGTGATTCTATTTTGTTTAAGCAAGCCATAATTTCCCATGGTACTCATTGTAACCAAGATAATGTGAAAACTCTTGGTGCCAATGGGCAATGCTGCTGGAACTACAATGGCAACTTTAAAGCATATAAAGAGATAATTTTTACCAAGACTGATGCTGACCACTCTAGGATGCATGGTTTAAGTCACAGTGTACAAATTATATTCAGACAGGACCAAACTTTCAACTTCAGCAGATCACCACAGCTTCATTAATGCCAGCACAGGGTTGAATCCCCAGAGTTAATAGAGGGCAGTGTGATGTGCATCTGTTTTTATTTTATGCAACACAAGACAGGATGAATCATGTAAGTGGAATGAGCACTGGTTTAAACAGTTGTCCCACTATTTGCTAGAATTGAAAAAACTTTACCTTTCACTAAATGAAAAAAAAAAAAAGATTATACAATAAATCATTTTGCCATTTATCGGGTATCTGTTCTAGAGCCATGCCTTTTCTGAAATTACACAATTCCAATTTTTGGATCAGTAAATTTTTACTTATTTCTATTTTTTTCATGCTTAAATGTAAAACTCCATGCTGCGGGTTTTCTCTTCTGTCATTAGGCCCTGATCATTACGGCACGTTAAATCACTTACCAGAAGGGTTATACTTTAAAGAAAGTTCAGGACTTCTACCAGAGAATGCTACAGAACAGCTGATGATGAGGTAAGACAGGCGTTTTTTGTGCAGTTTACAGGGTAAGAAACTTATTCTTTGATGAGGTAAAATAGGCTTTGAACATCTTTGATTATAGCTGCACCTTTTCACTGTAAAATAGTAATATTAAAAATCACCAGTGCAAACAAAATCACTTGAGGTCATAGGAGTAGTCAGATACTCCTCCACAGCATAGCAAACTCTTAAGGACCACCTCTTTAGTCGTACTTTCACCATAATCCATAATTTGTGAAGAAATTTAAGCCTAAAATATATTTAAAACATCCACTGTTTTATGTTGGCAAGAGGACCTCTTAATTTCCCAAGAACAAACACAGGTTGTGTAGAGAATGGATTGAGAGTAGCCCTGAAGAAAAAGGACTTGTGAGTGTTGCTTGGTGAAAAGGTCAACATGAGCCAGCAGTGTGTACTCACAACCCAGAAAACCAACCATATCTGGGGCTGCATCAAAACAACTGTGGTTAAAGGAGGTGATCCTGCCCCTCTGCCCTGCTGTCATGACCCCTGTGATCTAGTATGTGGAGTACTGTGTTCAGTTCTGAGGCCTCCAACACAAAAAGGATGTGGGCCTGTTGGTGCGAGTCTAGAGGAGGGCCACAGAGATGATCAGGGGGCTGGAGCACCTCTCCTATGAAGACAGGCGAAGAGTTGGACTTGTCCTCCATGGAGAAGGCTCCAGGGAGATCTTAGAGCAGCCTTCCAGTAGCTGAAGAGGGCATACAAGAAAGCTGAACTGGGACTTTTTACAAAGGGCAAGTAGGGTTAGTGTGAAGGGTAATACCTATTGACTAGAAGAGGGTAGATTCAGGGACTCTTCATTAGGGACTGTAGTGATAGGACAAGGGGTAACGGGTTCAAACTTAAACAGAAGTTTAGACTGAATATGAGGAAGAAATTCGTTACTGTAAGGGTGGTGAGGCACTGGAATGGGTTGCCCAGGGAAGGTGTGAGTGCTCCATCACTGGTGGTGCTCAAGGCCAGGTTGGACAGATCTTTGGGTGGCATAGTTTAGTGTGAGGTGTCCTTGCCCATGGCAGGGGGTTAGAACTAGATGATTTTAAGGTCCTTTCCAACCCTAACTATTCTATAATTCTATGATTCAGATAAGATGTGGGGAAGAAATTTTTTACTGTGAGAGTGGTGAGATACTGGAACAGGTTGCCCAGAGTTGTAGATCCATTCGTGGAAGTATTCAAGGCTGGGCCCTGAGCAACCTGGTCTGGTGGAAAGTGTCCCTGCCTGTGGCAGGGGGTTGGAACTAAATGATCTTTAAGGTCTGTCCAAGCCAAACCGTTCTGTGATTCCATGAAGTTCTCTCTCTCTATTGTGTTTATTAACATTCTGAATTGCTTCACAATTAACAACTACTGCAGAAGATGTGTTGCCAAGCAGAAAATTGTGAAAAATTGTTAGATTTATAAATAGCAAAATAAAGTAGAAATAGCAATAGATTATGGTTTTGTCATTTTAACATAAAGTGAAAAAAAAAATTGTCTCAAGTTTGTTTGATTTTTTTTTTCTTAAAAAAATATCTCACACAGATGTGTAAAATATTTATATTTGTTCCTAAAAATAGTTCATTAATAGAAAACCATCATTCTTAGGTTTCACAGAGAAGAGATCTGGTCTACTAAACAAGTGATCTTGGTTGAAAACCTATTAATTATGTATTTACCCAGGCATGCTTTAACAAATCCATCCATGTTACATGAAATCAAAATTCCCATCTACTCAGGCAACTAGCAAAAACCCCAAATGTATGCTTTCTGAGATGATGGCTCCTTTGTATTGTGTGTTGAGTTATATTATTGTCTGGTTTAGGGGCCACTATGATAAGTTCAAGCGTGCCCATCTAATAGAGCTCTACATACATATGCTTCCCCCAGTGTTAACACAGCAGATGTCATAAGCTTTCCCTGTGTCTAAGGGTGTTAACACTGCAGGTACTACAAGCATTCCCTATGTCTAATTCCCTGTGTGTAATGTAAGGACTACAAGCATCTTGCCTACAGCTATACTAGGGCATCCTAGTTGTGACTATCACCCATTCCTACTTAAGACCCACACTACTGAATAGCTAATTCATGACAAACTGAATGGAAGGGAAGACAACCAAGAGCTGTAAATCATGCAAAGCAACCAAAATAGTTTCTCCTTTGGAACTGTTGCTTAACTGAAATTGCTATTTCATAATCCAAGAGAGGCTGGTTTGTATTTTCCACCACTGCTTGGATTGCTCAGTTTTTTGTAGCAAAAAATTTTACCTTCTGCAACTGAACCATTTTGTTCTAAAGACTGTCTTGAGACTATTACACAACCTCAGGTAACAACGACAGATTTCAGTCTACTGCACTTAAGATGTTGCACTTCAAACATGTTTTTAGACAGAATGCCAATATCTGTCATAATCAACTTCAAGCTCATGCTGAGTAGTCTTCTTGTCTTAGCTAGTCCTCCTGAGGACTAGGTTAGACAGTTCTCACGAGAAAGATTTTCCATTTAAATGTACCAACCTTTCAAATTCTAAGTAGTAGCTAGAGAACAGAGACAAGCAAGTTCTGTGAATGCATTCACACTGCTGAAGGCACTTCAGCATATCCTTTAGTTTGAAGCTGTCTTTGCAGGCCAACAAAGCCTAAACTATCAGTCCAATGATATGTTCATGAACAACATTCAGTCCAAACAAGATATAGCACTCTGAGTAATCAATTCTATTTGCCAGTCTTGATGTTGACAAACCTTGTGTTTTCATTAAAATATTTTCTTATATTCAGCTATATACCACATATTTTTTTACATTACATATATTTTACAGGACAGGTAAGAATTACTTGAAGTTTATCTCGCTGCAAAAGAACAAGGTCTGCTAATATCTTCTCAATTATAAGTACTTTTCCTATAAAAAAACTTGAATAGGATAATGATAGGAATTTTTTCATGTCTTATTTTATTATTTAATAAAATATGAAAAGTTTATAGAGCCATATGGAAGTACATTTTCGTTTATCCTAAGGCCATTTAAATAAGAAACATTCATTAGAACAATCATGGGAGTCTTCACTTGAGAAAGACAGAGCTTTGAGGATCCATTGTATCCCTTTGTGTGTACTGGTATGACAGCCTTAATAATGGGAAGCTCTGTAGCTGATCTCAAGTTTGTCCTGGGTTCAGCAGTAGCAGTCATTTTTCCCCTTCTTGGTAGCTGGTGCAGCACTGTGTTTTTCACTTGTG
>JANRGW010037219.1:0-57647 GCA_024733675.1 Psilopsiagon aymara
CAGTCCCATGATCATCCTCGTGGCCCTCCTCTGGACTTGTTCCAACAGTTCCATGTCCTTTTGATGTTGAGGACACCTGAACGGCGCACGATACTCCAAGTGAGGCCTCATGAAGGCAGAGTAGAGGGGCAGCATCACCTTCCTTCGACCTGCTGGGCACACTCATGCCTCTATGTAATGTGTGACTCCTGGTGAAAGGGTTAGCTTGCTCTGTAGCCCATCCCAGTTGTTCAAGTCTCACCAGGGCAGCATGCATCACAAACTGGGAAGTGCAGCAACACTTGCAATTAAACTAATGATTTAATACCATTATTTGTTGTGATTAGGTAAATGTGCAGGCCAGTCCCATTCTGAGCTATGGCATTTCTCAATATTGTACAATGCATTTAATCAGTTCCATGCCTCTGCATGAAGCTATTCAGTTCTAAAAACATTTGTGAAAGGACTGTGAACGTATTGTGAAAAATCTGAAATTATACATAACTTCTGCTGGAAGTAAATGAGCTGTGCATCTAAGAGGTTTTCCAAACTCAGTGAAGTCTGTTATTTCTCTTAGCACATGTTAATGCCATAGAGAAACTTCAATATTGATTGAAGCTGTGGAAATAGCCATCAAATTCCAGAAACTGCTTATTCTTAAAGAAACATTGCCCTGCTATCATGTTTATATATATCTCTATGCATGTAAGGCAGCTTTGCTAGGTTAAATGCATTATTTTTCTCACTAAATTTTGTTAGGAAAACAAAATGTATTTTAATATGATGTCTTAACATGAGCAATAAGTTGGTATATAAATTATTAATTTGAAGGGAAAGCAAATAAAACTTTTATTTTCTGGATGGATGTACGCTCATAACTTTTGTTGCTTGCAATCATTGTCTTTACAGGGAACTCATAATTAACAACCAGTTATAAAAATCACTCATTTGAAAAGTGATAAATTGCTTGTAAATTCCCAGGACTGTGCAATAACAACCTCTTTAATCAATTAATTTTGAAGGATTTTAGGAAAATTTAAATTTTCAAAGAAAAATCTACAAAGATTGGCTTGTAGATACAGTGGGCAAATTTCCACATTGCACACATATATTTTCATATAAAATGCTTTACATTTTTCCTGTATTTTAAACAAAGTAATGAAGGTGGTAGGATCTGAGGTTATAAAAATCCTTGGAGAATGAAATAATGCAAAACTTTGCAATATTTAACAAAATTAAATGTCTTGCATAAGCATTTTATTATATTCTTACAGGATACATTTTACCCATGGATAAGTGTATAAGTCTACATAAGTTGAAATATTACTTGATTAAGTAACAGTCCAATTGTTTAAACCTTCAAAATGTTTTTCACCACAGTACTGTACAGAGCTCAGTCATGGTCACAATTGCTAGTTAAGTGTAATTTACTTTCAAGTTAGCTTAACACCAGCAAAGAAATTCTTCAATAAACAAGTCAGTTTTTATAGGTAGAGATTATGCTTGAAAGTATGCACCTCTTCATCTAAGTTCAGGTATCTATCAAGTGCTTATTATCAACTGATAATAAAAACAAACTGTGAATGAGTTAATGAACTTGAATGAGCAAGACTACAGCAGGAAGTGGTGTACTGGCAACATAACTATGATTAGCCAAGGTTGCTGCTTTCTTAATGCTTGACATATTGGCATAGGAGACAAAAGGTAGAAGAAGGGTTTCTAGACAGCCAAGATTCGTCAGGTAGAAACTGAGGCACTGTTGTAATCCTTTCTCATTTGTCAGAATTGAAAGGGATGTGCTATTTTTCATTTGGTGATTGTGGAGTAGAAATAAACTCACAATCTAACCAGTCTGGTCTTGTCTGATGTGAGTTAGTCTCTTAGCCCATGCTAGTCAGGTTTCACGATTTCTGTTTTCTTTCCCCACCTATTTCTTGGATTTGAGATGATTCATTAACCAATAACAGTAATATTAAGTTATTTAGTTGTGTTTAAAGGAATCCTGCTTTTTAAAAAGAAGTCCTCTTCCAAGCATATAAAAAAGGCATAGTAAATGCTGGAGAAATTTAATCATGAAGAAAGATGGGGCATATAGAATAAAAAATAAGTAAATAAATAGTAAAGAAACTTACGAGCAGTGCACACCCTCCAGGGGAGCTTTTCCTTTTTTTTTTTTTTTTTCTTTTTTTTTCTTTTTTCAAGTAGTTTTTGAGAGATTTCATTTTTGTTTGTGGGATGTGTTATGAGGTGGTTTTTGCAGGTTTTGTGTGATTTGAGGGGGTTGTTTGGGGTGTTCTGTGGTTGATTTGGGGATATTTTTTAAGTTCTAAGTTTTTCACAAGAGTGAAAGAGAAAGGGAATTGTGTTTTTTCTCACTTTATGTTTGGAAGTAATCATATCTCATAATCCAAAAAGAATTTAATTAACAGATAAGGTGAAAGGTGACAGTTTATCCTAAATTACAGAACAAAGTAATTGATATTAGGTTGAATAGTAGTTACATAATCCTTATTTCTTGCTGGAACTAGGTATATCTGGGAGCCACAGTGAAATTGTTGTATCTGAGGACTTGGGATGAATTTCTTTAGCAATCAGCTTTTAAATGCAACAGACGACAGATGGCAATCTATTTTTTTGGTTGGTTTGGGTGAAAATCCTGAAACTTAAGGTTAAGAAAGATTAAAAATGTATCAGTGACTGAAATGGAGAGAATTTGGTAGATTTGTGTTCATGTGTGCCAAAACAATTTCACAAGAAAGCTTCCTGCCAATAATCTTCATGTCAGTGAAAAGTCTTACGCTATTAAAATTGAGCAATGTTATACTTTTCTCATTATACTGAGGAAACACAACCCCACCAACAAAGATAAAACTAACAAATGCACAACCAATCTCCCCATTCCCAAAGACAAGAAAATGAACTCTGTGCTGTTGGAGTGCAACTCCTGGCTTCTGCAACAATAATAGAGATTAATTTGTAATTGTCTGTTGCTCCCTGCTCCTGTAGCAATCTGTAGATAATGGAAATGGTTGTGAATGGCAAGAAACAAGGAGGCTAGCAGGGAGGAAAACCAGTGACATCCTGAGATTTCCCCCCTTGCTATTTGTGGTCTATTCTCTTCCATTCATATGCATAAAATGATAGAAATTGGAGATGAGAAAGATGTAATAGGACATATTAAAATCTTTCACCATGGATAGGTTTATTTCCTTAAAGTATCTTTCTTCTCATTTAACAGCTAATTCATTTTAAAAAGATTGAAAAAAATGAGACTTCTATCACTTCCCTTGGAGTGTCTTTTTTACAGTATAATAGTTATTCTCTCTCACAAATATTTTTTCCGACATTCAGCCAAAAAAATATTGTCTGCTCAATTTACTCCCATTACTCTCTTTGTACTACATAGGTTTGCACCTTTTCCATATTTCTGATAGAAATTTTTCCCACTTGATTCAGTGGTGAAGCTTAGTAAAGTCGATCATCATTACTTTGCCAGCTTATCTAAATGAGAAATGCACTTTTCTATGTTCCTTGCATTATTTTGACTCACCTTAGTTATAGAGGAACCTTATATTTCATTGCTAGGATACTTACCAAAAAAGTTTTTTCTGAAATATTGTAACCATTTATTTTTCTGAACTCCAACTCACAGGCCTTTCTTTGAGCTGTTTTCTGCTATAAGTCCACTGGAAAGGCACTTCTGGCAATTAAGAGCCTTGACCACAAGTGCTTTACTTATTAAGCTTATGCTGAAGTTTCCAAAAGTGCTTAGAAAATATAAGACCTAAAATTCAGTCCTTGGAAGTAGCTCAATACTTATGCACAGCTTTAATGAGCTTTCAGTAAGGCCAGTATAGTGCCTTAAATATTTATATTCTATTAAATGCAAAGAGTAAATGATAAACACTGGCAAATACTTGTACCACCGCCAATATATTATTCTTTTAATGTGGTTTAAAAGCAGCTTTATGATAATAGAAAAAGAATCCAGTCAATCTAATGTTTGTTCTAAACACATTGTGCTTTTCTACCAATGTTACTTCATGGTACTATGGCTACTGAGACAGTATTCCTAGTGCAAACACATTTATATCAACTAAATAAAGATTTGTGTCAACTTAGTAGTGTTTTTCAATATCCCCCTCCCACCCTGAAGTAAAAAAGTTATACCAGTGAAAGTCTATTTTCTGTTTTAATTTCAATATTGCTGTGTTTATAAAAGATTCTGCCTCTTCTCAGTTTTGAGTGATTGGCTATGCTGGTAGAACTTTGTCAGGAGAGATGTAGTCAGGGATTGCTATTCTTGGTACAGTGCATAGAGAAGTCCAAGCAGTGCTTGTTAGATGGTGACCACATACTGAGTCATGGTATTACTTATAAGCTAGGGCTTTTTTTTCCCCCACAAAAACCTGAGAAATCATAAAGTGAGTAGATAGATTTTGTTTTTCAGAACTCTTAAAATGTGCCTGAACTCTATGGAATAAAATTGTGAGTTTCTTTTCAGTCTATAAAATATTTCACTTACTTTTTTTAGTGTTTTCAATATTACTTCCTTTGGTTGTTGACTAACACCATTACAGCTGTTTACAAATGTATTAAAGGTTCAACTGTGCTTAGAAGCACATTTATTTGACTTATAGAATATGGAATTGTATTTGAAAGTTAGTGTACTTTTAGAAAGAAAGAAATATAAAAGCCCAATGCACAGTTAGTAATTAAAATGAGTGTGTTTGTATAGGCATTTCTGAATGTGTGGATGTGTGTTCCAATGTAAAAGTGCCTGTGAATGTTTGTCAGCATAGGTGACACTACTGGAGAATAACATAAAATCAAAAAACCTCCCTGGTGATGCTCAGAATCCTGCAGGATCTGGTCCTTCAGCTGCTAATTCCCTGTATGCCACTTTAGATGCAATAACATAGGGACTAGATTTTTCTAGTCTATACAAAAGGAATATGCATCTGCAGACTCATATCTTTATATGCTACCAAGGATTTGTGAGTTTAAGTTCTATTCCAGATTTTTCAGTCTGGTTACTCACTTCCAAGGTTTTCTAGGATATATAGGGAAGTGCATATTTCAGAGAATATAATTTCTATTTACGACTTTGAAACATTTTTCACTTGAGAAAAACCCAAAAACACAACCCAAACCCTGAAATGTCTCATTATAGACAGAGAGTAGAGAATTTGCAAATGGCATTTTATCATTTGAAGAGGATTTTTTTGGGAAATCTTTAGGAAGCAAAGAAAACACAGACTCAAATTATAGGAGACCTATCCCCTTATAAGCGGTGTATATCTCTGTTTCTCTTGGTCAGATTTTGTTCTGACTTCTTCCTTGTTTACATTTTATCTCCTACAACAAACGATTGAAGTTCTCTCTGAACTGCTGTGTACTGCTCCATATTCTGTCTCCTGCATATCTTTCCCAAAATATACCAGCAAAAGGATTGCTGGTGTATTTCTATTTCATCCAGCATTATTCTTCTTAAGCTTAATATTGTGGACATGAAATTAATGCTAGTTTCAGATAAGCTTTGTTCTTAATTTAGTGCTCACTGACTTAATTAATTTTTAGATGTCTTTCACCACAGTTCTAAAATAATTATTACAAACTGAAACACTTGTTCGCTAATAACCCACTGCCAACATGAAGACAGTCAGTTAAAAATTCTGAAGGGTGACAACTAAGAGTCTCTTTTAACCTGACTCCAAGAAAGCAAAAATAAAAGCTGTTTAATTTTTTAATTCAGTTATGAATCTTGATTTTTATTAAACAAAGCCACATGATTTAAAATAAGATAGATTTTTATATTCTAATTATTGTAATATGAATAATGAGGTATGAAAGATAAATATTTTTGCCAGACCTCCATAAATCTCGATGGATGTAAACCAATTTTTTATTAGCTAAAGAACAAAGCTATCAGAACTTTAGCTTTCTTTCTGAACTCTATGGCAGTCATTTTTAAAATACATTTTTCATATTGGAGCTTTTATTCCTTTTTCATTTGACTTTCCCACTAGGGACCACTGTTCAGTGTTTCATCCAAAGAAGACACCTCTGACAGTATGGTTGCTCTTCCCCTACGAGCACTGTGCCTCCGTGTCATCGCTGAATTAGAGCCTAAATTTTTATGTTGTCCTCCAACTTCTGACCTTCTGGCCTGAAGCAAGAATATGATTAACACAGCTATGCTGAAATAGAAAACAGAGAGCATGCAAAGATGAAACAGTGTAGAACCAGTAAGATCTATTTCTGTATGTTTTCCTCTTCTAAAAAAAGTGGTGGTGGGGAGACCATCTTTCTGTTCTCTTGAAGCTTGAGTCTGACTTTAGGCAGCTTTGGCTTGTTCACTGACCCAGGAGCAAGTACCATCATCCTATTAGTACCCTGAATGTGAGATAACCCTACCATGACAATCTCTTGAACTACAGCGTATACATATGTTTTGAGGCAGATGAAGATAATGTATTTGGATTTTTGAGGGGGTAGTAGTGTTTATTCATGGTGACAGTTAAAATCATTCCAGTCCATTAAAAAGAATTAAAAAAAAAAAAAAGAATCTTGTGGTGTACATGATGAATCCACAGTAGAAATAATTAAAATGAATATTGCAGTAGTATATGTTTGAGCGTATATGTTTCAATTTGCTCTATATTAGACTGAACCATTTCAAGATTTAACAACATGGTAGCATGGACTTTTAAAAGCCCAAGAAATGTTTTACTCCATGACATTTTTCCAAAAGTATAATCCTTTGGTAGATACAACATTATATGTCAAGCTCTTCTGTGGATTCATTAGGAATTTGTTAAGAAGTGTGGCATTCTTTATTCTGCAACCTGTAATGGCTTTCTCCATCTGGTGACCTCCTGCTTCTCATACTGAACAGTCAGACAATCTTACTTTAGTCTATTCTCCATGCTCATCATCTAGGTTTCCATCATGCTCTCTGCCTTCTCTTTCCAAACTGAAGAATCATATTCTACCCTGTTCTTTGCTGTAGAAATTGCTACACATCTCTGATTATGACTGCTGTGCCTCTTTAGTCTTTTTTCTAATTTTTCTCTACATTGTTTTTCATATGGCAAGAACCAGAAGTGCTTGTGGTTTTTTGGCAAGATACTGATACTTCATAGATTAAGCAGTGGCCTAGGCATATTTTCATTTTTGTTCAATACTCCTTTTCTAATAATTCTGGAACTATGATCTGCTGTCCTGACACTGATCTGTGGCGGTGAGATTTCCACAGAGGCTTGTTTTATTGTAATATCTTGTTCTTCTGAGGACAACTGGAGTTAAATAATTACAAAATGTGTAGAGATAATAGTAAGGTAATTCCACAGGAGAATAAGCCTCACCAAAATAAAAAACAAAATAGCAAAACAACAACAGCAACCAAACAATCAAAAGTCAAACCACCAACCTTATTTTGTTGATTTTCCCCCCCCCCCTTCATATGCAAATATTTGGTCTGATAAGGATGATAAAGTTTGGTAAGAGCTGCAGAAAGAGGTATCTGTGTACTATCTAGTTAAACTAAAGTTGTGGTGGCTATGAAATGCAGAGGTGTGCTAATGGAAGCTAGAAAGGGGTAGTAGGAAATACTGCTGTGAGTATTCCTTTCTATTTGAAACCTTTCAAAGTGACTGCTCCGGTGTTTAATGTTTTGGAAATACTTCAGTTGGATGAGCTGTAGCAGATGTACAGGACTAGCAGAGCAGTCTCCTGGAATCCAAATACTCCAGTATATCTAAAAAGCCAGAAAAATATTAAGATATGTATTAAGGAAGCAGTATTTAAGTTATAAAAATATCTATATTAAACTTACCACTAGTATCTTTCAACTGAGAAGGATTTGTTTTAGTATAAATTAATAAGATTAAAATCAGTTGTATAAAACAAAGGAGCTGAAGGCTGGAATTCAGACTCAACCTTGGTAAATTGCCAATTGTGTTCTATTTTCAAAAAAACCCTAATTTTTCATAGATTGTGCATGGCATTTTACATCAACGTATGAATCTGCAAGAACTTCTTGTTATCCTAATAAAATTAAATTCAAGATGTCTTTTTTCTTTCTGGTCTAGCCTAGCCTGGTGCTGCAAAACCAGTTGTAAAGCTGGTGAATTTGGTTCTTGGGGGCTCCTAGTGTTACTGAAAATCTGTATGCTTGCTCTGGCACTTAAGATTTGCTCTGTGGTATATATACGTGTGTTTGAATTCAAAGGACTGGGCATAGTTCCTGACTGAAATAGAGAAGTGGCAGTGAGATAGAGAAGGCCATTTTTAATTTCCATTCCAGCTCTTTGCCTCCTTTTAAGTATCAACTAACAGTAAGCCAGCTAATGATATAGTGCTTAAACACTCCATACAGCTTTAAGTTAGGGTTAATGTAAGAAGAAATTTTCTTCCAAATCCTTTGAAAAGATTCAATTCCTGGAGCATTCTCTTCCTTCTTCCTTGATTTTGGAATTAAGTGTTACTTGTCTTGGACTTTGCAGTATATTTGTGATAAAGCAGGTGCATTCTTAGAATGCTTATTTCATAATCTGAAAGATTTTTTACTCATCCTCACTCGAATGTCATCACTTTGGGGAATGGGAGGTTGAGATGAAAGAGGAGCAGAGGAAAGGAAGGGTTCCTCCATTTCACAGGGTCTTGGTTTTCAATATAGAGAGAAATTTCCTTCCCCACCCCCAAAAAGAAGAAACCTACCCGTGATTCGTTGCTAGACTGTGTAACTTCAAAACTGAGATCCATCAGTCATTTAATAAAGACATCTGTCAAAGATTTTATTAAGCATTCTATTAATTAGAGGTGAAAGAACACAGTAACAGGAAAACAAGAAATGTTTCTCTTCAGATATGCTCATATAGTAAAGATCAGAACAATGTAATAATCTGAGAAAGAAAACCAATATATTTAGTACTCTGTAGCATTTGTATGTAGGTACATGAATATGCAATCAAGAGTGGAATTTATTGTAATTTCAAATTCTTATTAATTTCTTTATTTCTGAGAAGGCATTCATTTAGCTTAAATGTGCTTTTTAAGGAATCTTATTAGATATGTATTTTTTTAAAAAATCAAATACATTTGAAAACCCTGAGTTTAGGGTTTGAATAGACTCAATGCTTGTACTTGAAATGAAGCAGTTGTGCATGTTTGCTTTTTTTTTTAATTCTGATACAATGAAACAAAAAAGACTATAATGCTTTTCTTTACTTGCATTATATTCAAAGAACTGCTCTATTTTCCATTGTAGTGTTTTCTTCATTTAGACAATTTCCTGGAATGCCACAATACCTTGCACATATTCTGTCCAGCTAGTTTAAATGAAAATTCTATGTATCATATAATCTTCTTATTTCAAATGTTGATGGAAATGGTTTGCTCAACTGTTATGACCTTCATTCTTAAGAAATGTATGGTGTCTAAATGATTAATCTGAAGCCACATCCATTCTATGTATTTTCTGCTGTACATAGTAGCAACATAAATACCTGAAGAGATATGAGCATTCCTCTACCAATCATAATTTTTAATGTAAAATATATAATGTGCACTGCGTAAGATCACTTTTATGTAGGTAGTCTTTATTTTTCTAGGAAAAAATATAGCAAAAGATCAGGTCCTTGCTTCATTTTCCTTAAGAGCTCAGTAAAATCCTACTACTTTCAAGCTTACTTAGAAAAAGTGTGTAGCTAAAGTATGGGCACATTATTTTTGTGCAGAGCAGAAAAACGAAATAGGTTAGAAGAAAAAATACCTAGGAAATACTCCATGTTAATTTTGTTGCAGTGTGGTTGAATATTTAGATTACAATGGTAATTCAGGACTTAATAGACACCTCATCAAAATAATCTTGCAAATAGGTTTACTACAAGCAGGTAATCTTGCATTTGAAAAAATCTTAATAGCCATACTATTGATCTCTGGGCTTTACCTTGCAAGATTCTCATTGGTTTATTTTTATTTTTTTTCAGTTACAGTAAAACCTTTATGCATCTGGTTAACTGAATGGCATTAATGTTTGATTTTTAGAGAGACTTTTCAGATGCACACATTTGCTTTGCTTAATGATGCCTCTTTGCTCAGTATCAAGCACTCGCTATGAGACTACTATCTCTGATTGGTCAGAGTACAGAACTGCAGTGTAGATGTTCCCTGGTTTTTGAGTCTCTTTCTAAGCGCAGGAAACAGTGCCTAGATCTGATTCTTCTGTCCTTCATTTGCCTTTGCCCATGCACCTTCACTCCCCAGCCTAGTGGAGCCCCAGGTTACTGCTTTTGTTGTATTGCTAATGTGTCTTTTCATTATGGAATGTTAGAATTCTTGGATCACCCTTCTGCATATTATTTCTCTCTTTGTTAATTAAGCAAGTTATTATTTATTTCTGTTGGATGTTTGATTGATTTAACTCTATTCACAGCAATGTCAGCTGTATGCCTATTGTAGGACTGAGAGTATCCTAACTTTTTTTTTTTCTCTAAGTACTGCTAGAATGAAACAGTTCTTGATATGTCCATAAAGGAAGATAATTACAGCTTTTCTGTTAACAAATGACAAATATGATCAATAATCTTTTTCGTAAGAGAGTCTGTCCCAATATTTTCTTTATTCCTAATGGGCTCATTGGTAGGTCAAATGAATATGGAAGTAGGAGGGAATTGTGCTTTACACTTTTAATGCATAATAACTCATCATACTGTGTTATAATTTTGTTTTGCTTAAGCTTGTAAGAACCCAGGTAAAAATAACTGCCTTCAGAAGTAGTTTCCTCTGCTTAACAGGCTCCAAGGGAGGAATCTCTAAATTAGTTTCTTCCCTCCAAGCAAACACACAACCCTTTATGTTAGTCCCATTAATGTTCGGTAATAAGTTAGTCTTCAAATATGAATAAGATGATGTGGTCTTGATGGAAGTTAAATGTCCCTAAATCCTATGAATTGATCTGCAGGAGCTGTTTTCCACATGAGTGGTGCCTTCACCCAGGCATACATCCGCAGAGCAGCGGAGGTCAGGGTGAGGAAGGAGGAGCGGGCTTGGCAGCACACATGCACTCTATTCCTGACAGTGTCTTGCTTCAGCAAAGGGAAGTGAAGCGCGTATACCATGCTCAGTGGCATTTCCAAATGCAGCTCAGCTGGGGGCCTGTGCTTATTGCATCAGTGGCACACACTGAGAAAAAAAGGAAATACATAATTTTGTCAAAGTAGTAGATCACAATCTCTCCCTCCTCCTTCAAAATCATCACCAGCACACACTAATAGCTCTAATAGATACAGATTTTATGCATATTTCTGTCACAGCAGTATTTCTAATGCATATGTGAAAGGGTCCTTAATTTATGTCTACCAACTGTGTGGTGCCCTTCTTTTGGGTAATGTCATCATCCTAATGGTGTTTCTATTATACTCAAAGGTAGCAAATGAGGCTTATTGCAGGAAGGTAATTGATTTTCACTGAGTGAAAATGTAAATAGCCATAAGAAATCCTGTGAAAGACAAGCAGTTCAGAATTGTCGGAATAAAAAATTACTCGTATACATTACTTATTGGTGTTAGTACCTGTAAAATGTTTCTTATTATAAGGAACCTGCAATGACTGTGTTTCACATTATTTTATTTCAGATTGAAGTAAAAATTGGAGAATTTAGATGATTTTGTCTTTACCAGTTTGACTACGCTTTTTATGAAAATTACCATCCTATTCAGTAAGGGTGCTTCATTTTGTCAGGTTTCTCTCAAGTGGAAGTGAATAAAATTCCTGATATAGATGTGTAAAGAAAAATGGTTCTTTGGGATTTCAGTAGCAAGAGGTAGTCATTTCATGCACCCCCTTTGTGGATTGTCAGTGTGAGCTTTCCTTTGCATCTTGAAGGGTTATTGGGGATGGTGCTCTTTACTCAGACCTTAGGATTCCAGAAGAATGCATGAGTTAAAAAGAAAACATACCCTTCATGTTCTGACTGCATCACAGCCACCGATTTAGGGAATTGTTTTAGGTCAGCAAAAATAGCCACCTGTGGTTACAGTCTTTCTGAGTATTTTGCAAAGTGTGGGTTTTTTTTTTTTTTCCACTTGGAATATTGTCCTCTCATTATTTTTGCTATCTACAGTGTGCTCCTGATTGCCAAAGTGATACCTGCTATGAGGGGCAAAGCTGATTAAATGCGCATTTATCTCCTTTCAGTATTGCACTGAGAGTGTAAAGTTCTGTGTGTTTTATGATCAAGGACACAAAGATGGCAAGAGGTTATTTTTCCCCCATGAATAAACTGATTTTCAAATCTTCCAGTGAGTAAATGACCAGGAAATCCTGCACATTTTAATCCCTGCTGGCTCTATCCATTATCTCCTAAGTCCTAGCTTTGTCCCAGCATAATTGTTTGGAGGTTTTTGCCATGTAATTATTATTTTCATAACAAAAACTCACTCTGCAAATAATTTATTGTGTTTAGAATCAGAACACTTTTGGCTTCCTAACTAATGAGTATTTATCCTTCCACAGTTTGCTTGGAGGAAAATAAAAAGCCCAGTAGAGATTTGACTTAAACCATAGAGTAGAGAATGCTTTTAATATGGAATAACAATACTGGTATTAAAGATGAATGCTAAAAATGGATGTTGAAGATCCTGTATTCAAAATGTCCTAAAGTTACATACACTGTTATTTCCTTTAGCTTTAATTGGTCTCTTAATTTTTAGTATTTTTCTGTACATCTATCTTATATTTTCTGATGGTATATATAAACACAGGTCAAGCTTTGGAACATGTATAAGTGCAAAGCAAATTGGAAAGCTCTCTAATTTCGCAGTAACAGAAAAGCAAAATTGCCTGTGTTTTTTTAATGTCAAGTACCTGCCTTCAGTTTTATGAAACCCATTGATTGCTTCACTCTTACTGGGTCTTAAGAACCCTACAGGGTTTTAAGAAATAAATCCATTATTCTTGCAAACAACTTTTCACCTTTTAAAAAATAATTCATTTTGACTTTCAGAAAACATGTAGAATTCTCAGTTTTGCAGTCTTAACTCTGCATAGATTCAAACTGTACTTTAGCATCTTAGATGTTCAGAGTACATGTCTATTATTGATGGATTTTGTGTTAATCTATAAAGAAAATAAAATAAAAATATCATCCATGAATATTGCTTAAATCTTCATATTTGCTGCCACCAAAGCAGCGGGTCTGGTGCTTTTTGGAAGTATTTTTACACTGTCTGTTTTTTGTGTCAGAAATAGATCTGCAGGTTTTCCAATACCCTTGTTTATGGTGCACTTGGCAGTCTTTTAATTTTGGGGTCTTCAGATTAGAAAGTAAAAAAGATTTTTCTGAAAATAAGTAAAAGGACATGGGGAAACAAATCCGAATTGTTTTGTCTCCATAGTTTTGGTAGCATGGCCTATTCAGGCAGGTCTGTAATAATAAGGCTACAGATGGATCAAATACAGAACAAAAGGAAAACTTCCATGCAGAAACATTCCAGTGTTCAGAGAAAAATTACTCAGATAAATTAATATTTAGCAAAATGCTAAATCTGTCCAGTCTTTACCAGCCAAATATGTCTCTATTATATAGCCACAGGTTTAATCACTCCAATTATTGCAATATGAACAATAATGTTCAACATCCTGTGTATTTTTTCTTAAAACTGAAAAAATAGCTGGTGGTGTGTAGGGCTATAGGAGATGTTTTAATCTGGAAACTTGAATACTGGTTAATTGAGAGTATTTGAAACTTGAATCCGGATGCTCTTAAAAAATCATGCCATTTTGTTGTTTGACACTAATTTTCTACCCAGCATGTATTAGCAATGACTGAAATTAGCTCCCAGTGAATTGCAGTTAAGCTATTTTATGCCATCTGCAAGGAGTTTCTGATGGCAGCACTATCTGTTAAGGGGGGTGGGTTTTTTTCCTCTTTTGGAAGTCGTTCCAGCTTCACGATACCAGTACAGCTTTATTAGTGGAGTTTTCACTGTTACAGGTCTTAGCCCTGACCTAGAGATACAGACTTAGACTCTTAAAGTTTCACTGCACTCTACTAATTCAGTGAACTGGCAGTTTACACCAGGTGAGGGTTTGGTCTTCAAAGCGCAATTGGGCTTTACAGGGTCATGGGTGAAGTCAGAACCAGACCAAGACTGATGTGGGTTAGTTAGCCTTGACTTTTGTGGCACCAGGATTTCACCCTTCAAGGGCCTCTGTGAACTGTTAGCATTAACAAGAATGTCAATGCTGTCAGGTCTTATGATATAAGTCTTCACTAGAAATTGCACTGAATCCCGTTATCTCACCAGATCTACTTTATACCTGAGTTTTCTCAGGTAGTATCAAAATACTACTAAAGCATTAAAGAGACCATGAAAAAAAATATAACCAGAATGAGATTGCTGCTTGGTTGGTAGCTGCATGCTTACCTTCTGCAATTTTCTTGATTTTAGCCTTAGGCTTCAGAGTTTAACACTTCTAGAAAAACTGTATGTGCCAAATTATCATGTACGAGATGATACTTAATGTGCACATGTTCTTAACCATATTGCATACTATGATCTAATAATTCTGTAATAGATATGGAAAATATCCACATCTCCTAGAAAAGAGGGATGATTCTGTGAGCTTAGGACACGATGGGGCTTATCTTTGGAATTTGAATATGAAACATTACAGTATAAAATTACAAAAGTTGTATGTTTTCAGATCAGACCTTTATCAGGCAAACAAATTTGCAGTGGTAAGATAAAGCCTGTATTTGACCTTCTCCATCATTCCTCACCCCTTATAAAGAAAATAAATTATGGTGGCTAGTTAGTATTCATAATAAGTCATCAAAGAGATGATTTGCCTTAGAATAAATATGATTGAATTAGCAATGCACAGAACTGATACCCTGACCTCAAGTAAATGGGTTCCTTGTTTATAAAAACGTATTTAGATGTATTTCTCTGGAAGCCTGTTAATTGTGTCTATATATTAAGTAAATACGTAATTCAGTTCCAAACATAATTGAAAGGTTTTATATAGGAAGATGAAAGCGGAATGACAGTTCATTCAGACTTTTGAAGAAACTAATCAGAATACTCTGGAAATTGATGCATATTGGAATTTTAAATTGTAAATGTGTCTTTTTGTAGAGTAGGTCTATGTTTTTAGGGCTTTAATTAAAAAATTACTGGAGATTGTTTTAAACTTTTGTATGGCATTAACATGAAGCTTTGGCAATACTGTTTCTTTAATATTGTTCTGCAGTTAACATTTCTAAGCTCTGAAACAACTGATAAAGTGGTTGAAGTAAGTAAATAAGTAATAAAAACCACATCAAAGTAGTTATGATGAGACAGCCAGATGGCAGAGAATTGCAGTTCTTGCTGTAATTTTATCAAAATTACTATTGTCATGGCATGTTAGTTTTCATAAGAATTTGTACAGTCACTGATCTTATACAGACAAATTAATTTCAGGTTCTCTCATGTGTAGTCACATAACAGCTATACTTGAGCACGCACAAAGGAAAATTAAATAATCATAGTCACATAAACTTGAAAAGCAGCACAATTTAAGTTTACTATTCCATAACGTCTTGGGATCAGTGATCATTTTTCTTATGGTAGACTCAATTTGATCTACAGCAGTTCTGCCATTATATAGTTTCTGCTGCATTTAATCTTCATTATGAAAAGATATAGTATCATCTATTAGGGTGGAATTAGTAGTAATACACAAGCATTGTAATAATTCCTGGGAGTTATGTAATTTTGTGGAGATTCTTGCTTTTTCCTCTCTCATAAAGCTACTGGGATGAAAATAATTCAACCATTTAACATTTCGTAAGTGTGTTATCATTACATGTTCTCTTCTTTGGTAAAGGATATTCTGTGTCCTAGAAATGCTTGCAGAGAAGAAAAGATAGAGAATTGCATGCACTGAGAATATGACCTTATTTTGATCTGGCAGGTTTGAACCTGTTTCTCTACCATCATTCAGCCCAAGAGGGGAAGCCCCATGACAGATCACGAGGCAATTCCGCTCCTCAATCTGGGCTTTTTAGGCAATCGGTTTTTCCTACTCTTTCTACTGCTACGTGATTCCATGTGAATCCCCCTCTGTTATTCCATGTGAATCTCCCTCTGTTAAGAAATGATGGGCAAAATAGTTGTATAGGCTTCTAATAGTTAATCTGGTGTTAAACATTTGTGTAGCCTCACTGCAGAAGTCTACCCTTAGTCCATTTAAGGCGTGTAAGACTGCCAATTTTTTGAGCTGCTGGTCCTGGGGCTTTGGGGACTAACTTTTTATAGGCTCATATTTCTCTGTTGCAACAATCTCCTCAATTGAAAAAAAAAAGAAAAATCTAATGGAAAAATAACCAGGCTGATGTTGATTACAGCACCGTTATGGTGCTGGAAGCTCGTCAACTTTCTTAGTAATGCCAAGAAAAACAAGAGCTAGACAAAACTGAAATCTCAGTCAAGTTTTTACTTTAGTGAAAATATATTTACTACAATTATTCCTATGTTGTAAGTAAATGGTCTAAAATGTATTCTTCTTGTAGTGGAATTACTGAATTAAGACTTTTAACTGTTTTTTTTAAACTTCTGTCTCTAAGTTAGGTTTTTATGCATATATTCCTCATTTTTATCATTTTTTAAGGGGTATAAAAGCATCTCAGCACAAGAATCAGTTGTTCAATGTGATGGTCTTAGCATTTGGCCCAAATAGTAGTATGGATGAATTAAAATTGAGGGGGTGTTCATATAGATTACAGTATGATGAGAGTATGGAGGTACCAATGTATCTGCCTCAGAAATCAGACGGTACTTCTGCTGGCTTTTTTAAGTTGTGTTTTAGGTTCACTCTTATTTCCGTTGCTTCAGAGATATCCTTTATCTGCAGACATTATTGGTTTGTTGAGGCCTTACTGTACCAAGGGAAAAGATTAAGAGTATTGACAGATCTAGAGAATGATCATTTAAAAACCAAACAAACTAAACCAACAGAATCTAACACTCAAAGTAAATATGAAAAATTAGCAAAAAGTGAAATGTGGTTATCAAGAAATTACTATTCATGGTACTAACTTTTGCAATATTTAAGAAATATCTGTATAGGTAGATATAACAGCAGATATATTTAAAGGCATAAGAATACACATGTTTATATGATTACTTACCTTTAAAATTCACAAATACATAAATGTGAAAATATGCTGTTACTCTAAGTATAAAATCAGTGCAAGGGTGCAAATTTAATGCTGCTCATTGACCAATCCCTGTGCAACTCCCCAGCTATAAAAACTTCTATTTATGTGAACAGTCAAATTAGTCTTGAGATTTGTAGTTCTCACTGATGTCAAAATACTCTAACTATAAGATGACATTTTAATCACTGAAATTTTTGAGTTCTAATGGCTGTTTACTCCACATGGAAAAATACAGTTGAATCATATCAGAAAATTGGTTTATTTCTTCAAAGAATAAACTACAAGCATTTTGTTAATGATACGTCTGAGGGAGTGCATTTAGCATGGGAAATAATTATTTGTATAATTCCAAGAGCAATTGCAGTTTGGTGGGCAGGTTGTGTCACTTCTATTTATGATTGAATTCACTTGTAAAACTAAGCTACAGAAATTCTCCTAGGCCACTGTAATACCACAGAACTGGAACTTATTGCTCTCTAGAGTACCAAGCTTCAGGAAGTTTCCACAAGCAGGCTTAGACTGAAGATAAAGAATTCGTTAGTGAATGGGTTTTCACACTGTTACAGGATGAAATAGCTTTTACAGAAAGCAGCTTTCTCACATACCTTGTGGAGCTTGTGGCATTTACTTAACATGAATATGGCTTCCAGTCTGCAGATACCTGCAGCTTACATGTACAGAGAGAAAAATTTTTTGCTACCATTTTTGTAGCACACAAATTCATTCTGAGAGTGAATGTTAATGTAATTATTTTTGAATATATGTTCCAACAGTACATTGATTTTGGTTAGCTGATGGTATGTTTTCTTGAGATTGTAACCAGTAAGTAGAGAGCTGAAATTATATTGTAAAATGAATCTGTGTTCAGTCACACATTAATCTCATGTATATTTATGCCAAAAAAAGCCCCAACCCCCCAAATCACTCTAACAGGACTGACAATGATCTGATAAGATTATTTTAATTTCAAATAACAACAATAAATACACAAAACCTACTGACACAGTGGTAATAAATTCCTGCTTGAGAGATCTACCACAAAATAGAATAGTTGAAAACCAGCCTTGTAACACCTGGAGGGAGGGAGGGAAGACTGAAAAAGAAGGAAAAATTAAGCAAGTAATAACATGAGCAGCTGGCGACAAAAAGAGAAACAAAATAGCAGTTGGGAGACAGAAATAAGAAAAAAGGAAAAAAGGAAAAAATGCATTTTGTTGAAAACCTATTATTACCAAGAAACAATTTTCAATGTGGTTAGAAATCATGTTTAACCACAAAACCAAGACTTAATTTATTAAATACCCAAAAGCAGTGAACCGCTTTTGTAGGTTAGTGAAAACAGTTTTGATCCTATACTTTCTTTGTGTTAAGTTCTGTAAGATTGAAATAACATTTATTTCAAACATATGCTTATTTTTTCTTTATTGGTAATAATGACAAATAAGCAGCATTGAACAATCTTAATATGTGGACAGAATGTCCCCAACATGATCCTGGATACTGATTCTATAAACTATTACTTGTATAGTCAAGTCAAATATACAATGTGTTTTATTCTAATTTAGTTATATTTTTAAGTCTCTAATTATAAATTTTATCTGAAAAGAAAAAATAGACATAGGATCTGGAACGTGACTGATTTTTAGCCTGTTCAAAGAATCCTGGTGAAGGCAAAGTCAATCCACATTTGCTAGTTCACCTGTAGGACGTGGATTACAGGATTGCAGTTTACATATGTCTCCTTTGTACCAGTATACGTATTTAGTAGCTTGAGTACTTACTACTACTGAAGCTTGATAGTATTACTATTATAGTCATTCCACTTCTCTACACCTCCATGCTGTTTCTTTGAGGTTGTGGATACTTACAGGTTTGCCTTCTTTGTGGGTAACATTGCAGTGCATTTTAATTCCATTTGAAATTAGATGAAGCAAACTTAGCAATGGGGTAGATCATAGGTTATTTACTTCAGGAGGTTTGAAGCAAACATTTCCTGCTATTTTTGTATTGAATGGCTCCTCATGGAGAATCCATATACAGATTTGAAGATTTCTTGGGGAAACCTGGTGGTGATTCTTGTCATTTGATCTATTTAAAAACAAAATAAATAAAAAGCCCCAACACTTTTCTGTGGTTTTCTCCCTTTAGGAGTAATTTTGAGTCCTAATTATAGCTCAGGGTGAGTGGAATGCATCTTTCATGTATAACTGAAGCATCTTTATGCAATTCCAGTTATCAGCTTATTTATGTTTGTTTTTAGTTTCACACAGTGTCTCCTCAACAAGTAGGGGAAACTGGGTTTTTGCAAATACCTGACCAAGTGCAGTCTGAATAGCAGGAAAATTTCTCCTAGAAAGCATGTGGTTTAAACCGGGAGAGCTGCTCCAAAATGTGCATTTATAAAAAAAACCAAACAACTAAACAAAAATCCTACCGTAAAAAAATGAACCCCCCCCCCAAACCAAACCACAACCAGTCACAAAGAAAAACTGATGAACTTCTAACAAAAGCAATTGAGATGCAAAATTGATTATAAACAAGGACATGTTATCTTCCTCATCCAAAAGCTGTGTTACTTCTGTAAATGTTGCCTTACTCGTGTTTCGAGAGAGGCAGGGTTTGTAGCTGTCATTTATGGAAATAACTTGGTATCTGTAAGTTGTCTGCCCCTCAGCTCTTCCTCCTGGCATTTCTGAGAGCAGCAGGGCAAATGCCAGTGGTACTCAAGCTTCCTGCAGGAGAGGCTGTACAGAGAATCTTGTACTCATGAAAGGAACAGCCTGCTTCTGCCAAGGGGTGGGGCCCTGGAGGAGAACATGGGAAGGAGCAGCAAA
Source organism: Psilopsiagon aymara (assembly GCA_024733675.1). Classification (NCBI taxonomy): domain Eukaryota; kingdom Metazoa; phylum Chordata; class Aves; order Psittaciformes; family Psittacidae; genus Psilopsiagon; species Psilopsiagon aymara. The sequence goes on from JANRGW010037219.1 coordinate 20,026, forward strand.
TAGGCCTGGTGATAAAAGCAAAGAAACTGAGTTATGTGTTAATAATACTGCTTTTTGGCATATTTTGTGTCAGAAAAGAATATAAATAGTTATCTTTATACACAACATAGACTTCTTTTATTTTTATTTTTCTTTTCCTTCTATATTCATATATGTATGTAATCAAGTTGAGGACTAAAAAACTGAGCAAGTTTCTTTTTCCTTTTATTTTCTTTTTCTTTCTCGTTTCTTCTTTTTTAGGGAAGGACCTCTTCTAAAAAGCCAAGTTAATCTTTATTAATAGTTATTTTGTGTCATAGTGACTACTGCTTTCTGTGGGTGTACATAGTCATGGTCGACAATAATGATTATTAATTCCCAGAATTACCGGTTCCCAATTTGGCAACCTATAAGCAGGAGCAAGAGATCATAGCAATGGACAGTGAGATGCAGAGAGACAATCCTCAGTGTCTCTATGGATTACACTTTATTGGCCTTGTGGCCATCTACAGAGTGCCTGCTTGCTGTTCCTGGGAAAAAAAATATTTTTAGACATGTTAAATGAAGCATACTAGTGTTGTTTATTATTTTAAAGGACCAGAAGTACACATAGCACTTTACAAATGTGTACCAAAGCAAAGTTCCTGCCCTTAGAAGTACCCAGTGCACAAAACATCTTTTAGCTGTTTGGACTAGCTAGCAACAACTACCTGGAAACAGCAGAGAGAGAAAAAAGCCATTTCATTTTCTTTCATTAGCTACACTAAAATAACACAATTCCACCATGTATGTATTTATCATACTACTTATCTGTAGCAGGACCAAAAGAGACTCTTCTGGCTCTTGTACTGGTTTGTTTTTTTCCTCACAAATAATAATTTTAAAAGCTCCTTCTGAAAGCTACACAAGAAATTAGTTATTATATTCTTTGCAACAAGGCTTTAGCACCAAATTGAGGCAGTTCAGGTACATTTTGATCTGTAGAGACAACACCCTGAGTGAATCATATTTAAGGAGGCACATCCCATCCTTAAATAAGATCTTAATGCACAGATATGCTCTTCAGAGTACATGCAGAGTACACTTTTAAATTGTGTTTTAGACTCTCGTGAGTACCTGTGCTGACCCACTTGTGTGCCTTTATAGCTTGTGTGACAACACAGCTTTTGGGCCCTTAGGCAATTCAGAGAGAGAATTCAGACAACTCTTTATCTTTAATTCACTGTCAACAAGGTCTGTTTCCAAAGAAGTCCCCAGGCTGTTGTTTAGGCTCTTGGATTCTAAAATTTAGTATTTCTAACTTTAAAAGTATGTCGTGGGTTTATTTTGAGAGCACTCAAGACGTGCTAGCTTCTGAGTAGAATGTTCCATGATTATGTTCAGTGTCCTCTTCGAGGCATGAGATAGCTATAACAAAGCACTCCGAGTGTTGTGATGCTATGCAGTAATGTCAGTACCTAGGGAGTCCCTCAGAAATATTTCAGTCATCCCTCAGAATCCATACCATATATTTTTCTCCATGCTTGCAAGTTGTTGGGGGTTTTTTAAGTCTTTTACTCAATTTTTTTTATAATCATACTTTATCAGCAGAAAGTATCTACCATTTCCTCCAATGCTTTCTTCCTGAATTTGAAGTGAACATTTATTGTTTCATTGGGTGCTTTAATTAAGAAAAGAAAATATGCAGCTCCTCTTTTAAAATCTACAGAATTTAGTATAAATGGATTTCAGAAAGCTTCTTTTATGCTTTTTAGCCTCCTGGGGTCAATAAAATAGGCAAAAGATCAGGAAAGTGGAAGAACATTGCTATCAAAATATTGTTGAAGTAGCTAGGATTTTATGCAGGCACTAAATAGAAATAATGATAATGAGACTACAATTTCTGAAGTATTTTAAAACCAGCTAAGTATCAAGACTACATGCACATTCATCCTGTAAATGGAAAATTTCTTCCAAGCCTAACCTGCTTTTTATTTTATTAGCAATGTTATGAAGCCATTAAGTTATTTATTAAAACTCTTCTATTTCTCTTTTGGAAAAGAAGATTATTAAAGTTAACATCTTCTTTTTTTGGTTTCTCTTAAAAGTCCCAGTAGGATTAATAATCATATAAAAATATGCTTTGTAGTGTATACGTATATTGCAAGTCCGCTTAAAAAATAAACTTTAAAATGGAAATTCTTTTCAAGCTTCATTACAACTTTTGTTTGTTGCACATGAGAACAGAGAATGCTGCATGCAGAGAAGGCTCTTCCTGGAGATCAGTCTTGGACATCTTGATTCTGATTTTGTAGTTCAGAGAACTGAATCTGAGAGAGGAAAAAGTCTATGTATCTCATAAAACAATCTTAATACACAGCCTCTAGTTAATCTGTTGTCCTCTGATTAAAAACTGCTAAGTCTATGTGGACTGTAATTAATGAGCATTAGGAAACTTGTCAGATGATGTTCATATAATACTCATATCCCAAACTTGTAGACAGCCTTTTTTAAATGCATAAGGGCTGCCTGAGTACAACTGCCCAGTGCTTCTTAAAACAACTGGTCCAATGCCTAAGGAGTGATGAACTAATAGCTTTTATACCAAGAAGCAAGATGAAAAAGTAGAAAAGGTTTTGTTTGAAGTAGATTTTTCATCCTATTGTATGTCTGGAGTAACCTCAGAGTAACTGAGCCACTGGGCTATGTTAGTCATTTTCTGTTGTAATCTCTGCAATTTTCACTTCTTGTAATTTTCATCCTTCTGTGAACATTGCTTTCCTGGCTAGTCATATTAATCAAGAAGAACTCATGATGTTCAGGCGCTCATGATATAATGATTTCACAGAGACCAGGCAGCTCATTTGATTAGAGAAAGAGCTTATTATTATTATTAAGTCATTCAACCATTCATTTAATCTGAAAGGTTCCAAGCCTAAGTACTCTCAAGTTCAGGGTCTGCCTGAATAAATTAAGCTGCATACCAAGTTTGAGGTTCTGGAGTCATTAAGGTTTTGGTTAATTTTTTTAGGTCTGGTTTTTCTTGGTCCCTTTAATACAAAAGCTGTTCTTCACAGTCTCTTTTGTTAAGGCCTCATCACCCCCCATCTTTCAAATCCTTGATCACTTTCCTAACAGAGATCCAAAGAGTTTGTTAGGAAAAATGGGGAAATAATGTGACAGAATATATTGCTGTCATAAATGATGCTTTGTCTCTTGTTGGTTCTTCAGAACTCTTTTAAAGAAAGAGAAGTGGGCTGTAGGTCTTTTGTAACCTCAGGCAGGACACTCAAATGTGCATGATGTGCATGACTGGCCTCAAAGTCTAACTGCTTTTAAATTGTTCATAAACTATATGACATTCCTGTTACTATATAAGTGAGCAGGGACATTAACTTTGGAGGAGTTAACTAAAGCAGCCATAGTATGATAAACCTGCATATAATAAGCCCAGTCCTGATAACTAGACTTTTAAGGACGAATTATTACTGCTAACAAGGAAATTGATTTTCTATAAAATACTTAAGGTTAGAGCAGTAAAACATTCCAACAATAAAAATTAATTTCTCTTTGTGATATGAAGGCTAATAAACTGAATTTATTGTAGAATTCTATACTTGGGGGGTGATGGTGGTAATATAATTCTAATAGCTTTAATACCTAGAAATATCTACCACACACTTGTAAAAACTAAGTAATTTAGAAAATTATGTAAGCTATAGCACTACTGAAGAGTGGAAGGTACTGCATCCCAAGCCACATAAATCTAATTAAGACTAAAGCCAATACCTTACTCAGAAATCAGTGTGCTGCACACTAGGCAATGCTATAAAACTGCCTGACTCCAACAATAAGACACTCAAACATATATTCCATGCCAATAGTTTTCTAGCATGATATCAAGTGAAATGTGTTGCAATTGTCATTTGATTAATTGTAGAGATCAGTGCTGCAAATCCACAGTATTAACAATCGTTAATGTCTTTCCTAATAATCTTAGAAGATGGAAATGTAAAAGAAGTCTGGAGTACAAATAACTTTATTATAGGCTGAATATTCTCTGTCTATAAGGGTTGATATTTCTTTACTAGCTTCTGTTTTCAGTCTTCTCTCTCATCTGCAGTAATTATCAGTGTGTGTATCCCATTGAGCTAAAAGAAATATTTAGAAATCAATGCCTCATTCACCTTCGGTGTCTTAATGTTACCACAGGGTAAGCAAGAATGCTTCACATTTTCTGTTTAATTTTAAAGGTTGGAAAATATTCTTCCTCAGCAAAAGAAAGTGGTATTTGTCATTCTAGTTAGTAAAGCCCAAAAACTTCCCCTCGGGTTTTCACGGGCCATTGGGAGCAAATGCCCAGCTTGCAGGTCAAAATCCACAGTACCGCTAGAACCTATGTACATAAAATCTGATGTGCTCCATTGAACACTGTATTTCTCCTGTCTTGTTTTGACATTACTCACAGTGGAACAGCCAACTCAATCTAGATCAATTCTTTCTGGATGGAAAGCAAGAAAACTGTTCAAATCTATTACTTTGCAGAGATTTGCAACACCCAAAGTGCATATTATTTCCTTTAACTTGGAGATTGTGGTTATGTAGTGGAAGGGCAAAAATTATCTTTCAAAGCTAATAACCAAATTCCATGCTAGGATTCAGCTAGGAAATTTTGTCTGTCTTGCAGTAGAAATGATATTGGCAATTATAGCCAGGTTTTATCTTTTTGCTAACTTTACTTTTCAGGGTGATGCAACTTCTCTAAAGCTTCCACATAGTCACATAAAGTTTCTTCACACCACAGTTATAAGTTGTGAAACATACTTCACTTCTAAAGCAAGTTTGAAGTGTTTAGGAAACGAACAATTAGAAAAATGTCAAGCAATCTTCTACTACCCCACAGATAAGCAGTAGAGGTTTCCTAATGCCTCCAAAGAGAAAGCAAGCATAGGAGAACTTGCTAACCATTGTGCATTGAGCTGTCACCTTCAATGTACCTTTGAAATACTGGCTGTTTCTTAAAGAGGAAGATGGGAAACAGAAAGTGTATAGTTTCATTCACGTAGACTTTGTCAGAAAGTGCGGCTGTGATATGATTTCTGTCAGAAACAATCTGCTTGAAATTTTTCTGTCTCTGCTTCTGAACACAGAGTTGCTTGTCTGTATTCTAACCCTAGGTGATGGGATCTGCTGCCTTGTCAGATAACATTTGAGTTCACTCACTACCTGCTTGTTGACTAGCACACAGACTCACTGTGGTGGCAGGGAAAGCCTTAAGGCTACTCAGCATCTGTCTCTTCTTGTAATTAGTTGCGGCCTTGTGTACAGAGCAAAACAGAGATTTCTTTTTTTTTCTTTTCTTCTTTCTTTTTTTTTTTCTTTTTTTTTTTTATTCTGTGGAAGAGTAATGTGCACAGACAGGAGTTTTAAGCCGCAAAAGAGTTTGCTAATGTTTGTTGTTCTTCTTTTTCAAGATGAAATAGCTTTTTACCTACTGAGAATAAAGTTGTTGATGTCTTCTTTTCAAATCACAAGAAGGACACGGATGTTTGGGAAAGTTAACCCAATTGTAAATCAGAATAGCCAATATTTCTGCTCTTACATCTGACGGAGCCCAAGTTCATAGGAGAGCACTGGTGATTATGTTTCCTTAAGCTCCTGCTCAAGTGAATTTGTTGCCCCATGTAAGGGTATGCTTTGCCAGGAGAGCGATGATTTGCTCACTTTAAGCAGCCACCTCATGCTGTCACCACTGAATGCTTCTCAGAGAGGCAAGCTTCAAGAAAAAAACTACTGTAAAAGGCAGTTTTGAATATTTGGATACCTGTTTCATGTATTATGACAACAATTTGATAAAGTTAGCAAGTAAATAATGTGTGTATTCCTAGGATTGATTTTGATCTTCATATGGTGTCACAATTCCTCACAGAGCTGTTAGTTGTGGTAGTTTGGTGTGAGAGCAGGAGACAGGCTCTGAATTTTTAGGACAATTCGATGTATTGCTGTAGATATTAATCTCTTGCAGCATTGTATTTTCTTTTTAAAAAAAAATATCATCAAGAAAAAAGTTTTGCATCTTGGTAATGTTTATTATTTATAAAAAAAGGCAACCAGTAACTTAGTGTAACACACACAAATTATAATTCAAGATGTAAGCCTCCCCTAACTAATGAAGACGGGAACAAACATTCTGTAGAGACAAATCATTCTCTTATTGCTTGTAGCTGAATTTCTCCTGCAGCAACCACCATCAGCCACAGGACTTGATGGATCTAAGTGTTTCTATGGCAGTCTCAAAACATCAGTATTTTAGGGACCTAATCCTCATGATTAACACTAATGAGCTTTATGACATGGAAAAGAAAATTGTGCTTCTTTCTTATTACAGTGTTTTCCTCTTTCAGATTAATCCTGTGTGAGTCATAATATGGATGCTTTCTTTCTCTTCTTTGAATGACATAGTGCCACTGGGTTTGTATAAGTAATGTCAAAAAATCCCCATATTGTTTTAAATGTTTCTTTTCTTGATTAAAATATATTATTAAGATATTTCTGTCTTGATTGTCTAGTGTTCTTTTTTTTATCTGAGCTGAGCTCAGCTAGACTTTTCACTTAGAATTTGAGGTGGGTGAAGCTAGTTTTTAATATGGTGCATTAAAACACACATTAGATCTCTAGATGGCACTATGTAGATATCAGATTAAGTAATTACTCAAAAATAATAAAATGATTTTTTTATGTCCTTTAAGAATGATAGGTGCTATTTGTTAAGTTCCTTGGAATTTAATGAGTGTTTTCAAATGGTGGCTTATGCATATGGGAGCAAAGACAAGTCAGTGGAAAACTTGGTAGAGTTTTGTTCTGTACTGATTTACTGTGTTCTGAATTGTGGCACTAGTAGAAGACTGGTTAGGCAAATGTGGTTTTGTGATTAGACAAATAAGATGCCAAATAACCAGTAGTGATCCCTTGCCTCTCTGACGCTGCTAAATGGGCAGGAGATTCAGACTAGGTGAGGAACCCTAACAGTTACTGAAATAATGCATATTTTTCTTTTTGATTGTGCTTTGAGGTAGAGCTGAATTTAAAAAAAAAAACAACCAACTAATCTAATCCAGATTACTTTGCCAATGACTGAATGTTTAGTTTTATTCATCTGTTACTTGTATGAAATTGATTTGTTGATCTTAATATAGCTTGCACTGGACAAGTAGGAGAAATAGAGTTCTTGGCGACATCCAGGCATAGGGCTGACTGATACATCTGATCACTTCAGAGAAGGAGTACTGCTATTCATTCACCATGATCATCTCCCTGACCAGTGCCTGTATTCTAGTTAAGTTTGTGTGGCCTTATCCTGTGAAGCTCACACACTTTCCTTGGGTGTCTCCTATACAGACTTACTTAATTTCATTGCCAAAGTTTTGTTGTTTCTTTTTTGAATTATTTTTTTATTTATGCTTAATACTGACATTCCTTATTTGAAGTTGTTTTGTTCATTGTATCTCATATAGTACTCAGATAATTCTTTGTGGTTGTTTTAGTCTTCAAGGACTGATAGATTTATGACCCCTTTCATCATTTCTGCTAAACATCTCTGAGGGTGAAAAGGATTGAACATGCAGAGAAAATGAATTCTGTTCTACTGTCTGTTGATCTGAAGAGACACATTTGGAAATGTTCTGTTATACAGGAACATAAAGCCCATCCTTTATGTTATATAGTACCAGGTAGAGAACTGGTATATCCTGTGACATCCAGTGTCAGAGCATTGATTATTAGTAGGAGACAGGTGTAGATCTCAGACTGATCTATGGCTTAATTCACATTCAGTTAGCAAGAGCTGAGTAAAGCATGGTAGAGAGAGCACAGCTAAAAAGTCAGAGCAGAAAAAGGGGTCTAAGACCAAGCAAAGTAGACGTGTACAGGGAGGTAGTACTTAAAAAAAAAAAAACAAAAAAAAATACACCACCACCCCTCAAAAACCCCAAATAAACCCCAAAACCAACTAACTAAAAAACAAAAAAAAAAAAAATCACAAAAAAACCCACAAAAAAACAAGATCCCCAAAGCCACTAAATAAAAACAATCCATATATAATTGCTGCAATACTGTCCCATTCATCATGGCAGCCTAGCTCTTCAAGGATGCAGTGTCAGTAGTACAGACATCCCTCGAGCTCATGAAAAGGAGAAAGAGGAAATACTAAAACTCAGACTTGTGTCTGGAATTAGTTAAATGATTCTCTCTCCTTTTTTCCTCCTTTTTTTATTTTATTTTTTTTAATGTGACTTTCTTTAGAGATTATCACACCAATATTTTATGTTATGTACTTTCTGAGCAAAATGATTATATCATAGAATCATAGAATAGTTAGGGTTGGAAAGGACCTTAAGATCATCTAGTTCCAACTCCCCTGCCATGTGACTATACAGTTGAAAGTAAATACATAGAAAATGGTAAATGTCTACTTTTCCTGACATTCCTTCTCAATATCACTCCATTTTTAAACATAGCCACAGAGCTCCTTGCTATTTATTAGCATGTCTCCCTCATTTCAAAGGAAATATTTCTGTCATATTATGAATATTCATTTTATCTTCCTGATATTTTGACAGTAATACTTGGCTTTCAATACAACATTTCACTCTATGATTGCAAAGGACTTTACAAATCAAGGTAGTACTTTCTTTTTAAGGGGTGTGTGAGGGGGGGAACAGAGGCGTAGATGAATGATTTGTCAAAGGCTCGCAAGAAACAGACTCTGTATTTCTTTAACTTGGAGCCTCGCAATGAGTACAGGTATCTGCATAGAGAAGTCTACATTTAAATTAGGCTGAAATTCTCTGATATATCAAATTGGTTGGATTTTGCATTTATTTTTCCATGACTATTTTGATTATAACATGTGGTCTAAGAGTATACACTTCACTGGAATTGCCAAGATTTGAGGGACTGGAGTATCCGTTCAGCAAGGAGAGGCTGAGAGAGCTGGGGCTGCACAGCCTAAAGAGAAGGCTAAGGAGATCTCATCAGTGAGCACAAGTATTTGATGGGAGACGGATCCAGGCTCTCTTCAGTGGTGCCCAGTGACAGCGAAAACCGAAACACAGGAAGTTCCTCCTAAACATAGGCAATGCCTCTTGCTGTGAGGGTGGCTGAGCACTGGCATAGGGAGGTTGTGGAGTCTCTGTCCTTAGAGATATTAAAAAACTGACTGGATGCAGTTGGACTAATAGATGTTTGGACTCATCTGTGGCTGACTGTTACTCAGTGAGTGGCCAATACTTTGGATCCTTATGTCTGTAGCTTCTAGGTCAAGATTTTGCAGTACCCGAGTGTATCTGGTAACAAGCAGTTCTGTACCTCAGGAAGTTCTGGCTGGTTTGGAGGGCACGCTGGTCTTGACAGACCACTGCAGAATGGAATCTTCTGATGGGTGGGTAGATCAAATGTGTATTAATTAGGATTATAAGGTGGGTTTTTTATTTAGCAGAAGAATTCAAAATTAAATTTTGATTAAAATTGAGCTGCTTCTGGTTTTCAAAGGACAAAAATGGGGAAGGAGCTGGCATTGGGCAATCTGAAAGCATAATTAAGGGTTTAATTTATGGTCACATACAATGTTTCAAAATAACTTTTCTTTCATGAAAAGTATGAATGAAAGCATAATGGTTTCTTTATTTCTATAATTTTACAATGTACCAAACAAAAAAGTTACTTGATAAGTTCTTTGCTTCTAGTAGTAACAACAATCCTGAATTATTTTAGCCTCATTATCTTGGCTGAGTCCATATAGAAAATATCTGTCAAATATAAGTGACTACACCAAAATAAACATCTAAGATTCTAGGTAACATAAGCAGTGGTTTAAGAGAGAGTATGAAAGCAACAAAAGAGAAATAATTTAGCCAAATATTTCTCTGTAAGTTTGACTTGCAAATAATTTTTTTGGTCCAGATTCATGAAGTTCTGTTTCCAGGTTACTCCTATTTTTTCCTCCTTACTGCACCTTACTTCCAAAGTCTTTCGTTTCCATGATGCCCATATTTTTTTCTGGGCATAAAACTTCAGCATAAAATATTTTTTCTGAGTGTCTACCACAGCAAAAGATATTTTAAGGACATCTGTGATGATCCTCTGATTCTGGGTCACTACACTCATACCCAGAAAGGAAAGTGTGTTGTTGTCTTTCATGCAATGTTTCCCCCTGAGCATTGTGGTTTCAGTACATGGGCCTAATGCCAAAGGTTGGTACCTCAGCATCAAAAATGGAGCAACCTGAGTTCTGGAAGGAGGGACATGTCACAGCAGTATTGCTTTGATAATTTCTTTTTCTTTTGCTCTTTTAAATTAGTTTTCATAACACTTCTGATGCCAGTGGTATGCCTTAACATACCTGTTAACAGTTCCTGATCCACTTTCTAAATTAACAAAAACAAGGATGTGGTAATCTGTGGGAAATCTGTGTATGTGTATATATATACATATGAAATACCTTGGTTTTGTGTGTATATATATATAAACAACTCAGCAACTCACTTGGTTTAAATTAAAGAATATAAATAGACTTCTTTATTAAAGCTGAAATTGTTAGGCTAACCAGACTTTTACTTTTTTCCTGTTCTCCAAATTTTACTGTAACTGAAAATAAATGTGATAAATGCTTATTTTTGTTTGGTTTTAGCACTGTTTTACATTCTGCAGCAAAGTAAGTACCAGCAAATGGTCTTTGAGAGGAGGGAGATGGTACATTGTATATTCTACTTCTTCCACTCCTTGTCCTAAAATATGTGCAGTATGATCACATGTAATTAAACATCTGATATTTTCCATCGCAAAATGTGTTTCAGTGGCTGGTAAAATAATCTCTTTATGCTTTTCATATCCTATAAAATTATTGTGGTAAGTATTTGGAATTAAACACCAGGATACCACTTTTAACATTTTCAGTTTATTCTGGATCCTCACTGTAAACGGCTTCATAGTATTTTTTCATATATTACTTGTAATAGTAGCAGGACTATTCCAGTAGGGCATCATGACCACAGTTAATAAAAAATTATGAGGATATCTGTGACAGAGTAATAAACAAAAACCTGCCACATAGAAAAGGTGGACTTGATAAATTTCTTAATATACTTCTAAAATAATACACTCATAGAGGATATTTTCTATAGGAGATACTAAAGCTTGTTAAAAAACAGTGAATCATCATTACTTTAACCTTGGCTCCACTTAGTAGGATTCTAAATAGGACAATTGGTCTTGAAATTTTTTTAACAGGTTTTGCTGTCTTTTAACGTGGTCTTCTTTTTCAAGGAAGTTTTGGGGATTTTTTTTGTTTTAATAATTACCTTTCTTGATCCCTACTGCTTCAGGTTTCATCTATTTTATTTTTTTTTTTTTTTGTGTGTGGTTTCACCACAGTTATTTTTTTCTGAATCACTGAAATAGTATCATTTGTGTAGTCAATCTGTGAGATACAATACAAATTTACCACAGTGCAGTCTTTTTCATAACGGGGGGAGACAGAGGAATGAATATATTATCATCAAAACCAATGGGTTAAAAATTATTGGAGGTTGAGCATTTGCTGTGGCATTCTTGGCTGAAGGCTGGGTGTGAGGCTGGGTTTCTTGAGAACAGTATCAGGATTCTTGTTGGTTTTGCAACAATTCCGATCTTCGCTGTTGTGCCAGTGGTTTAATAAAAGACACGGGACTGGCAGGAATTAAGAGGAAGATCTGAGTGTAAAAATGATCCCGTCCACATATATGCAAATATATGCTATTTGGATATGAAATACTTACATTCAGCTGTACAGTTTAATGAAAGGTAACTCATTAAATTGTGGGTTAATCAAACCTGTAAAATTACGGCTTTCATATGTGTCATATGTAAGGTGACATTTTTGCTCTAATGCCATAAGATCATCTGATACATGGGCCTTTTTTTTCAAACTCTAGCTGATAAAGACCATCTTTTCTCCATTGCACATCACATTTACTCCTCTGAGATTAGCTTTAGGGATACTGATTTCTGGAAAGACTTGTAAAATGAGTCTCTGAACTAATGGTACATATTACAATTTTCAGAGCTCATTCTGAAGACAAACTGCCTTTTCAAAATTCAGCTTCTTTGAGAGAAGACTTTTCATGAGAATGCGTTCTTACACCTGGATACAAATTTCAAGTGCAAATTAGAGGAACAAGTGTACATGTTTCTGAGTGCTAGTTATCTTAGCCAAAGAAATTGCAATTATGGCTGATGATACTGCCTTATTCCTTAATGCTATAAAGAAGCAGTTTTATTGCACTACTAAAGGAAGAGAAATATAAATTTGTTTTGAAGTAAATAACAAGATTAGTTTTTCACACTTACACTCTTCAGTGTTATTATCAATAATTATAGAATGCCCACCAGTGTAACCTGCCAATCCTGAATTACTTTTAAAAGCCTTCTGTTTAACAAAGTCCAAGTTTCAAATATAGGCAAACGCATGCATATAGATACAATAAGAATGTCTGCATTTGTAAACAGAACTTCCACATTTCTGTGTCTTCATGGCTTTCGCTCTAACATTATAAGATTTTTTATGTAAAGCCTTTTCCCCTATAGTATGCCACTGGATCATGTCTTGAATTCTGCCTAAAAACGTAAATAAACTATGCACTTTAAGTATGCTAACCAATACAAGTCTTTTTCATCACTAAGCAATGCATTTTTTCACCAGAACATTTGTTTGTATTCTGAAATTGGAAAAATCCCTTTATGTAGCATTCCCATAGTCAAATGTTTGCAAGGGCATAAGGAATATAAAATACTATTTTTAGGATTTTGTTAAGACTCATGTTTATCACAGTGTGGACAAAAATGCAAAAAGAAGCATTTTCTTATCTATTCCTTCTACATTAGAAAAGTTCATGCCCTGCTCTTAGCATTTTCCAACACAGCTGTAGAGTAGTTTAAAGCCTATTTTTTAAATAAGTGATGCTCAATTTGTCTTTGATGATCCGCATGATTCAGGTGAGATGGGAGCACGGTCGGGCCCTTATTTGCATAAAAATTAATCACAGAAAAATGTAAATTGATAAAATTTTGCCTGGCTTTTTCCCCCCTATTCGAGAACCCATGGATGGCTCCCAGAAGCAATCATCTCAGTATGGTGCCGCATTGGATGCTATACAAATGATCACATTTGTGTTGAATACTCACTCATTTAAATGTCAGCACTGATGGGGTGGTACATCACTAGAAAAAATGAAAAATAAATACACAGCAGCTGAAGACCATCAGATCTGTGGGCACTCTTTAGGGATATCTGATCTAATGTGAAAAAATTGTGGATTAATTATCCTTTTCAAAGTGGTAATTGTTTTAGTATCACATCAGAAAAAAAATCTGCAACTTATTTGGAATCAAACAGAACAGTAATGTTAAATACGTCATTACATCATTGTGTTTATTAGAAGGCTACAATTAATTCCTGAGGCTCCTTTGGTCTCCAGAACTGCGGAAGATGAAACAAAAGAACAGTGCTGTTAATTTTCAAGCACACTCTAATCCTGCAAATAATTTATCCAACAAAAGGAAGCAGTAACAATCAAAAGTGCAAATTTTGTAGTTTTATCTGCAATTTTTTTTGTTTATAAAATACATATTTTCATGGCACCACTGTTGTATAATAATAGTATTTCAAAGCCCTCAGTGAATTCAACATCTTTTCAAAGGAAGGGAATATTGGTTTATGATTTCATATATATATATGACTGGAATACAGATATGATAGAAAAATTGCAAAAGCTCCCAAGATTGGGCAGAATGCAGCCCATCTTCTAATTTTATATGAAGGAACAAAACTTGTTTCTGCTTCCTTAGGTTGTAAATTTCATATAGGATAGTAAATACATGAGGTACCCTCATTATGGCAACAAACTCAGCTAAATCCAATGTATACAGGAGAAATGGCAGTTTACATTTCTTTTTGCACCTTCTGGCTTTAGGGAGCAATCTGTAGAAAATTATAGCAACACAAGGACTTCTGTAATTTATAATCATCTGTAATAGGCTAGCCATGGTGTATTAGATTAGTGCATTAGATCTTCAGGGACTGGGAGGCAGTCTTCCAGCAATAAGCGTGAAGTCTGAACTGAAGGAACAAATATTAAAAGCTGTTTATTGTGCCCCCATTGGAGAGCTTTGATTAGTATAATAAACTTTGTAGGTTAAAAAAACCATATTTTCCCATCTATCTATCTATCTATCTATCTATCTAACCTATCTAATCTATCTATCTATCTATTATTTATTTAGAGGGCTCTGGCAGTAGTTTTGCTTATGAGTTATTAGGAATATGCCCCCACTCTAATTCACATGCCTTACTTTCCGTATCATTTACTGTGTCAGTATATTAAAAAATATATGTAATGTACATTAAAAGAAAACACCTTACCTCTTGATGTTGAAGTCCATGCTTCAGGTCCTAGCTGCATTGACTTCAATGGGAGTTTTGCCAGTGGTTTCAGTTCAGCAAGAATTTTAGTAAGGGTATATATTATATATTTTCTGAAAATGTAAGGTGGTTGTAGTTTTAGAGGTGAGCAATTGTATTTATATACTGTAAATGATACTGTGTGGGAGCAGCATATGGCTGATGAAGAAGGCTTGAAGAGGATCTGACAGCATAGGTGAGAATGCTGACTCAGTGCCTTTTGTTGTAGTTTGGGAGGGTTGTAAGTGCTGTATGGGTGGGAATTTAACCCCATCCTGGAGGACTGGGGTTTTTTTGAGATTCCTGTCCTTTACATTGTTCATGTATATTGCTGCTGCTGTTGTTGTGTCCTTATTTGTTGTATATGTCAGTTGAGCATCTAGACAGCTTTTGTCCCCACTGATCTATTGGGCATAACAATCCAGCCATGGCAGGGGGGTTGGAACTAAGTGATCTTAAGGTCCTTTCCAACCCTAACTATTCTATCATTCTATGATGTCTAATCCTCTGCTGATATAACAACCCTTCTTTCTTTGACCTCATGACCATGTGTTGTCTTATCATGCTTCTGTCCCTTTCTATATTACAGCTACATTTATCTCTTAAGTATCAATTGATATCAACAAGTGGCTAGATATGTTATCTGGAAATAATCTGCAAGGAAACACAGTTTAGATTATATGCAGCAAGAAGGAATAAGTGTGTGGAAGAAACTGTGCCCAGGATAGCATATGTGCCAAGCAAGGTTTACTTGAGAGTGTCTGCACTCCAGATAGTTACTTAAGAGTCTACATACTGGGTCTGTTTTCCAAACTGTCAGCTCTCACTTTTTGATACTTCCTTTCAACCTTACCGAAGTGGGCATGTCATCACCCCTTTGGGTCGCCTCCCCACCCCAACTGTGCAAATGGGAAACAGAAAAAAGCCACACACAAGGCTTTTCTGCCTTCCACAGTAAACGAGGAATGCCAGCCCTGTCACCTCCAGTAGGCACTTGAAGAACTGTACCATTTGGGGCAGCACTGTAGATGCTATGTATCACTTGCAGATCTGCAACCTAATCCAGCGTGTCTCCCTCAGCTATATTGGATTCCTGTCTTGGAGGTAAGCTCATAGCTATGGCACGAAGTAAAAGGGAGATCTCAAAAAGCAATGGTCTTTCCTAAAGATTTTCTTTATGGTAAAGGGGAAAGGATTTTTTTCTTTCTTTCTCACCCCTGCATGAAGAATCCAGAACACCTTCTTTAGTCACATATATTTGGGGAAATATTTATAAGCAGTATGATCCCACATGTGTGAAAAGTGGCATGGTTTAAAGTGGAAGGGAAGTATTTGTTTCCATCAGATTTCATTATACAGCTTTACATTCTAAATATTAAGCATAGCATAGAATTTCAACATACTGGTTTGTTTTATCTTAAATCTTAAAGTCTATGTTTTCAAGCCTAAGATAAAAAGTGATTGGATTTACCTGCTGACTTCTAGGCTCCTCACTAAGTAGTCCTTGAAAATCTGATTAGTCTTCACTGCAGAATTCAGAGTGTAACTTTAAATACCAAGGTTTGAAGCCTTTAGTCTATATTAAGCACAAAGAAACTAAAGGTGGAAAAGAAAAAAATGTGCATTGCTGTGTGTGAGCTGAATAACTGAAGAAAAATATTTGTCCTTGGCAATAACAAAGTCCTAATCTGTTAATTTTTTCATATGTGTGTATTAAGGATGTGCTGATTGGGCTACTTTAGGTTCACGAAAGTAATTATTATATGCAGTGTCACATTCAAATTAAATACAGCACTGCAGTTTGCTTCTTTGCACTGTTAGAATATAGTTGTTTCTTGATAGAAGATGGAAGGGTCCTCTCTTTATACCTTAAAAGCTTTTTTTTTTTTTTAAATCCTGTATTTCATTCCTGCCTTTCCATATAAGAAGGAATTCATGCAACTGCTCCCATGCAGTGGGAACCTTTTAAGAAAATATGGGAGACAAGTAGGGTTTTTGAAAGTAATTATTTCATGGCTGGCTTTAAAAAGGTCCATCCTACAAAACAGGCATATCTATGTCTCATTTGGAGTGCTGAACCTCAAATTACCATGGGGGAAGGGGGGAATGCTGTTCTGAAATTCCTTCTACTGCCACCAAAACCAAAAAGCATGTGATTACCCTGATACTTTTAATATATATATTCATATATTTATATATATATATACACTCTTCATATATATGTTCATATACATGTATTCTCCGATGGTCTTTTACACCACCAACCCTGAACCTTTCCTCTAGTTGCTGTAAATATATGTACCCAGCATGGTTTGTGGAAGTTTGTTATTATCAGGAGGACAGGACTGTGTGTAATTATGTCCTCCTTGAAAAGGAAGTGAAGGAAGGTACCGTGAGCACAACAGGAATAGCCATAATTCAGAAATAGGCTAGAAAAAGGTAAACACAAACTACCTAGTCTAACAGGGACTCTGGCAATACAAAGTCACTGCAAATTATAAATAAATCCTGTGGTTGTCTGAATGCTACAATACTCAGTGCAGGTGGGTGCCTGTATAGGTATATACTTGTTTCCCCCAACTTGTTCAGTCTGTAACACTTCCCCCGAGAAAAGTAGATCTAGATTCATGCTTTTTAGTAATAGATATTCTAATTATATGAAATATTAAATACATTAATGTAATAGGAAAAAAAGGACTGAGGGAGCTCTTTTGTTGTTATTGTTCATTTGCCAGGTATTGAGGACTGAAATAAGCCAGTGCTAAAATATTCTGGAAGGTCATCCTGTATTTTTCTCAGTATGCATCACAAACTATAAACACAAATCCTCCATGCCCTGATGAGGACCTTCAGGAGTCCTTTTTGATCCATTTCATATGGTCAGGTATGTTTAAGCATTTGTTTTCAAGCTAGACATCAGTACTGATAACATTTTCAAGACAGTTAAAATCATTAAAATTGATAGGATCCTTCTCATTTCCAAAACAGCCACAGAAAGTCATAATCCTGATTAAGCCATGAGTACTTAGATGGAATCAGATGAAAGACTATAATAATGATACAAGTTCCTTACTTCCAGTAGTAAATTGTATTATAATTTTGGTGAATGATTACTGGGGAGGTCAATGTATGTTAACTAACCTCAGCCACTGACTTTGATCCTCAAGCAGTTTTCCAACTCATTTTTCTTTTTCCCTTCACTAGGCAAAAAGCTATAGGACAGCAGCATCATGTCCTATGAAAACTGTTATCTTGCTTGAAAAAAAATCTTGCTTAGTTTGGATTTGCTACTGTCGTATCACTAAGTATATTTCAGTATGTTTACTACTTAGAGATAACTAGACATATGCTGAAGAGGCCTAAGATAGGTGAAACAAATGAATATTTCTCAATTTTGAGCAAAGTCATTAATAGCTTCTGCCAGTACAGTAGTAATTGATACTTTTCTTTTTCTCTTTGAACGATGTGATGGTGCAAACCCAAATAAATCAGCCCAGGCTGTATTAATTCCAGCCAGTTTGTGACCAAATGTCAGCAGTCTGCTAGTGAAATTTGCCAAATGCCTGCTATGGTTCTGCTAACTGAAGCAGATGTTTTCATGGGAATCCTTTTGGATGTGTTGTCCCAGTGTACTGCGCAGACTGCTGCCAGCTACAGCAAGGCTCAGCCAAATTCAAAATCTCAAGTTTGATTGCCATTTGGAAATGAGCCCACAATCCAGTTCAGGATGTTTAAATGATTTTTAAGTCAAAACAATGTCATTGTCAGGAGGTCCCATCTTTCAGACAATAGGGAGATAGTTCACCAACACAAGAACTCCAGCTGGTTTTGTCTTATACAGCAACCCAAATAAAAGGACTTGCTATATGCTTAGTTTTTAACTTTTTATAATTCAAACATGTCATATTTGCAGACTGTACTGCGTAGTTTCTTTCTTCTAATTGCAGCTGTCTCACAATGATGCCATATACCTTCTTGCATCACTAGCCATTCTTAGATTTTAACCCAAATTACCTGCAAAGTGGTCTCTTGGCAGTTGTTTAGTTGTGTGCAATTATCTTTCCCTGTTGGCATTTCTCTTTTAGTGTCCCTTAACTGTTCAAAACTCATTCACAGAGATGTTAAAGAAAAGGATGGGGTATTTGAGATCAGTCATTGCTCCTGATTGGCATTTTTTTTCCCAGGGATTTCAAAATAATTCTCAATTTCACAAAGTCTTCATTTAATCAAGTTCAAAAAAGTAAATTTGAAAACATGGGTAAGGATTTTTCTTGTGGCTTAAATTAAAAGCATGAGCAGAATTACTGTTACTAAGTAAATTTCACACACATTAAATCTGGAAATAAAACTCTGGTACTTTGTTATTTCTTGCTTTGAGTTTTGTGATTTACCTATGGATATATGTGTGTGAAAGACTCGGGGAGTCCTGAGTCATTTTATTTCACTTTCTTTGAGACAGCTACTAAAATTAAGAAACCAAACGAAACAAATGGCTGCAACCCAGTAGTCTGCAAAAAGCTGAATACAAAAATGAAATCGTGTTGGCTGGCAGTTACCTGTGGTTCAGCAGCTCTTGTCTGTTAGGAAGCATTTGTGAATCACTGTCTCCACCTAGTGCTGGCTGCAATAAATTAGACTTCTAAACTCCCGGTGGCCCCTGGCAGTACAAACGTAAGAGATTCTGTAATGGTATAAACCTGGTTTTCAGTACATATACTTACTATAACTGCAGTCAATATAGTTTAAAATACATTCAATATAGTTTAGAATTCAATATAGTCATTCAATGTAGTTTAAAAGACTTGAGCTTTTCATTAGTAACAGACAAGGTTTATAAATTGGCTATAAAATTCACTAGGTATTGAAATTTGCCCATCTCCTAGGATTTTCTGCAAAGACCTTTTGACATATATTCATTAATATGTTCACTAATAATAACACAGAAAACTTGGCAGAAAATTCACTAGACCATGGAGTACACTCATTGCTATTGAGTGTCTGGTTCAAGGGCCTCTTTCTAACACCATTAGGAACAGAAGAAACATAAGGACTGATTTCTGACAAAGTATATTAATGAGTGGCTGATACTTTCCAGGCAGTGCTCTGAGAAGGACACACAACTTGTTTCAAGGAATTAAGTGACATGATTACACTACAACACATTCCTAATGGTGAAACAAGTATACTCTCTTTTTTAAACATCTTTTACTCTAATGCCAGGCTAAAAAAGATTTACAAATTCAGTGTTTTCTACATTGCCTCCTTTATCTGACTAAGGAAACTTCAAGCCTGAAAGAAAATTGTGAAATAGTATTCATTCCTATGAATACAGCATCTGCAAAACAAAGCCTCAGCTTTCTTCTTAGCTCATGACATATTTTGCAATAATTCCAGAACCAATAGAAATATGAAGACAAACAGTGACTTCATTCTGTGATATGTTTTAGGCTTCTAAACACTTGTTATGAATTCTTTCTACAGATTTCAGTCTTGGCTTTTTATACTGAACCTAACACAAGTAATTAGCTTGGCCCCTTTTAAGGAATTAGAGGTGCACGTAAGTGTGACTGATGGACTCCTGTGAATTCCTGTGCATTGATACATACCCCAAAAGACACTGTTGATTCACATAAGAGAACTGGGAGCTGTTAAAATGTGCTCAAAACCAGACTAAGCTTCCTGAGGGTTTTGGTGGGTAAATTGTAATCTATTACTTTTTAATTTTGAAAGTTATAACAATGAGGAAAATTTGTCACAACTGTACCGTTTATCTAACCCACTTTTATCTCTTTGGATAATTTTAAACTCTTTCTTTCTTTTCTGCTTATGAACTGTAACTAATCTTGGTCAGATTAGGTATTGTCATATCTCACCTGTTTTGTAGGACAGCTTATAAACTTGTGTATTAACAACTTAAATCGAGATTAAGGTCTTTAATCTTTCCTGAGAGAAAATGTATTTATTTATTTAACTTACCTAGGTAGGTTGAAGAAATTGAGACCAGAATAGTAATTAATTGCTTTTTCTCACTTAAATCAGGCTCTGAGCATTGTTTGGATCTAATTTTACTGGTTATTGTATAAAATAGATGTCTTAGGTAGGAACATGGTTCTTTTCCTTATTTTTCCAGATGTTGGAGACAAAGAATTTGAGGTAATTATGCTTTACTAAGTCTGAGCTATGACTCAGTAGGAATTTATAATATCAGCTTCTGAGTGCTTATTGGGTACTTTCCTACCTCTCCCATCCAAAGATGAGTACGTAAAAACAATTAGCTATCAGAATGAACATAATCTAAAAATTCACATAATAGCTTCAAATAACTCAACTTGCGAGGGTGATTTGAATCTCTGAATTTCACTGTACTGTAACATGGAACTTGGGATTTCTCCAAGACTTTCAGGTACATGGATTAGTCTTTGTTTTGTCTGGATTGAGGATGCATCTGCTTAATCTTACTGCAATTCCTGGTGCTCTTCTGGAATGAAACAGCTAGGTCAGAGACCCTTATATTCCCCTTTCCGGGATTCGAAGAAAATGCTATACTTATTGTCCACAGTATGACATTAAACCTCCAGGACTGTCTCCTAACCTTGTTTGTGGCTGTTGCTTCCTATTGTAAACATGTACAACATTGACATTTGGGATGTCTCCAGCAACCCAGTTTGACTAAAACCTAGCTCTCTGCATTTCTTTATATTGGAAACTAAGGTACATAAATTAAAATCGCCTAACAGAAGTTAGGCAAAGTCTTTCATTCTGCCACCTGAGTGTCAGGAGTGCAGTAACAAATTCAGTACATTAATTAAAAATCAATAGGATAACTAAACTCAAACTTTCTCAATTATTTTTTTCTCCTTCCAGAGCAGATTTCTTTGACTTCTCTAAATAAAGTTTCCCTTGTTCTATTTACTCTGAACTGCAGTCAAGTATGAAGATAAAAACAAAAAACAAAGTAAAATCAAATCTGCTAAGGTAAAACTAGAGAAATTAAACAAACCCACAAAAAATAACAGATTTTTTTCTACCTTAATTGCACACAAGCTCTACCTACTTCTTAGTAAGACACAGCACCTTTCAGCTCTTGTGTTTGATCTGCACTGTTGCAATGTTCTTTTCTGAGGCTTTGTGAGCATCCCTTGGCCCTTCATCTCTTGTAGATGTCATAGCAAGTGTATGCAATCTTTTTCAGTTTTTCTTTGATATTTGCTAGCAGAAGGTATTTTAACTGGTATTTCCTTGAGATCCTTTGCTTCAGGTTGTCTTTTGTTTTAAACATGATGTGATGTTAAATGAACAAGATAATTTGACTATCACTCTGTTTAATCCTCTACATCTTTCTAATACTTTCTTTTCAAAGCTTGAATATGTGGTGTCACAGAAAAATTGTACTCTGATTTAGAGATAGTATCATTTCTGAGGATTTAACTGAAGCTCTTGTCCGTTTAAAATATATTTCATTGAAGAAAACTGACTCTTCAAGCCTGTAGAATTTCTCAGAAACTTATGGAAGATAAGAAAACCTCTCAATAAGATTAAAAAAAAAAAAGAAAAAAGCAGATCTTGAAGAAAAATAGCCTCAACTTTAGCTTTGGTTCCAGGAGTTTACTGGTAATACAGAATGAGTAGCTGAGGTACATCTGATACCCAATGAACCTTTATGGACCTGAGATCTACACAGTATAGAATCTGAAGTGAAAGTTTCAATATACTGAATCCGTCTGTGAGTGGTCAGTATAGTTGATGTTATAAGACAACTCTGGCAGTGCATTCTATTAAGTCATTTAAGTGATAAGTGTGAATTTAAGCACATATATAAAATCAGGCATACTTCCATGGGATTTCTAAATTGGTTCTAGGTTTGCATACCTAAGAAAGGCAGGACCTCTTAAGTAGGTACTGTAGTTGAAGTACACTATGATATTGTTAAATTGCTACTAGTGGTACTTCAGGTTGTTAATACATACCAGTTGTTAATTTTATTCACTGTACAATTTAATATTTACTATTTAACACATACTTTATGTTTCCTATTTAAGACATAAACATTTATTTTACAATGTCATGTATTTTCCATCTCAGTGGTCCATAATGTCAAGAAGCTGTTTAAAGTGAAGCTCAAAAATCAAAGCTTGAATGCTAAACCTAGATCAGACCGTGAGATGTGTTCTTGCAAGTAAGTTCAAGTGCACGTAATCAGCTGCAAAATCAGGGTGCTGTTACAGCTCAAGTTTTCCAACTGTCTATGAAAGCTTTATCTTCCTTGTTTATTTCATCAATGTTCACCTGTAAATCAGGTAAAGACACTAAAAAGAGGTACTTTATTAGCACAGGATGAACTTAGCCTGATGATAAGTCCCACACTTTTCATATGTGTGGTTCTTATTTGCATGTAACAACTTTATAAGTTTGTTAGTTTTCTTTTAACATATCTAGTAGTCTTAATTAACAGCAACAGCACTTTTATTCTCAAAGAACACAGCTCCATTTTTAGTCTTAAGTACAACCTAGGGTGTTTTAAGGATGGCATAACTGGACTCCAAATAATCAAATTTTACAACTGTATTAAATCTAGATTTTATAGATTAGGTTTGCTCAGCAAAATAATCAGGAATTGAATCAAAAGTCTGCTGGAGTAGGTGGCTGTTATCTGTCAGGCTGTGTAGTTTTAGTAGCCTTCATGTGCCAATACAGCTATTTAAATAGAGGTTAAAAAAATTAGATGAGGGGAAGGAAAGTGACAGTGATAATTTATGTACACTCAGCACTCATTGAATAAGTGGAAAATGCCAGTCACATCAAAAACTGTTTAAAATGGCTGGATGCATTTCTAATAGTACTCTTCATCAGGGGTTTTGTATAGTTGCCTCTGATCATAAAATTGGAAGACAAAGTATCCTGCAAGACAGCATAACCCTAATCCTGAAAAGGCTTAGTTATGCTTGATTTTTTCAAGCCAAGGGAACTCTTTGTGGTAGCAGTGTTTAAAAGGCGTTTGCTGTGTTTACAGAATGAAGGTCATAGATAAGGTGTAATAGATCCTGTGGAATACTTAATTTGAAACTTCAGATGGTTTCGCATGTTCATTGCTTCCAGGGTTGAGAAGCTAGAAGCATTTTCCTTGGTCAGCCTGTGTGTTGTATATTGGATGTCATTGCTCTGTATAAACATTTGCAGTATACTTGTATGAGGTTAACTTAAAATGTTGTCTGCAAGACACTAATAAATCAAAGCAGAAATTGAGGTGGTTTCTTGAAGCAAATGTATCAAATTCAAGTAATGGTTTCCTCTTTCACTGAAAGCATTTTTACTAGCAAGTTGAAGTATTGCTTATTCTTAATAGCCTGTCCACTGTAGAGCTCCCCAGTTAAGAAGTCTTACAAAGCAAAGCCATCAGCTATAAGTGGATGGGATATCACTAATGTGTTAAAAAGACAATCAGAAGACATTAGTTCACTTTAGTAGTGGTATAAAATGAAATTTATTGACCACAGTTAAAGTTAACTTGAGTACATCTTCAAGTAGGAAAAAAAGTTATCCATAATTTAATTAGAAATTTACTCCAAAATCCACAATGCAAAAGTCACCACTTTTTATTATGTTACGAATTCATTTCTTAGTCCAGACCTGGAAAATTAGCCTTTGAACATAATTTACCTTGTTAATGGTTTGCGTGCACATATTCTATTCTTTCACTTTTGTTCATTTCAGAAGTGACTTTTACAGGTCTGGGCTAGAACTGATGCCTTCCTTGACGCAGAAAGTGAAAGCCATAGGGGACTTGGGAGGATTTTATTATTCTTTTTTAATGTTTCTTGCTCCATTCCTGCTTATATGATCCCTGAGTGTAAGACAGTGAATATAAATAAATATTCCAAGTTTGTCGTAACGGTGTTGTTCTTTGTCATAGCTCTGGTTCCTTTGGGCAGTGACTTTTCTGGCTGGCATGCTGTCCCCTCCATGCTAACCTAACCCACTGAGATTAAGGCTGCAGTGGCATTGAGAGAGTTCTGCCTTTGTATGCACGAGACATCAATATGTGAAAATGCTTTTAGAAATGGCTGTTGGTTGGACAGGGACTGAATTCCTGTCTGTACTTCACTGGATAACTGGGTTGGAACTGCTGGTTCAAAAATGAGTACGTTTTCTCATAGCTGTTGAACAAGCAGTTTCTCATGTCTAGCTGTTTTGGTCAAAGCTAAGGTAACATTCGTGGCACTGAAAGATTAAAAAGAATAAAATAGAGGCTCATATGATGGTTTTATTAAGATCAGCTTTGGATCTTAATAAGGAGGGGGTTGCAATACTTCTAGAAACAAGTGAATTATTGAAATAACTGTCCTTGTTGGCAATTACTTTCATCTGTAATAAGTACCACACTGACAGATGATTTAATGATGACCACAAGGACTGTCTTGTCAAAGGTTTTTGCAGCCATCCATTTAAAATGCGCATGAACTCTAAAATAATTATCACTGCCCACAGCACAGGGGTTGCAACTGGATGATCCTTAAGGTGCTATCCAACCCAAACATTCTGTGAATCTGTAAGCATCTCTTAGCAAAACTTTGAAAACTTATTTGATCCACTATGTATCAGACATTTTTAATTAAGGGGATTAACCCCCTACATTTTGCACTGTTAATTGTATGTGAAAAATAGCTATGCATATGCCATGAAAAACTTGGACGTAAAGAATAAGTTAAATATATTGTTTCTCATGTTGTTAGCAGAGATGTTACCTTTTAACCTTCCTTTTGAGATACTTTAGAACATTTGATGCTTCTGATAACAGTTTAATATTACTTTCTTCACACTGATTAACTACACTTCATATATCACTGAACAATGAGTAACATTCAAATAAGGCTGTTCACTGAACTGCCTGCAAAAATGATAAAGTAAAAAATTAATCTCCAAAGTAAAGTCAAGCCTGAAAATGAAATCTTTGATGCATACATTTTGTAATTAGTTCATTCTGCTATATCTAAAATGCAAATACAGTGCTCTTAAAATATTTCAGACCTTCTTGCATGGAGCATTAATGAATTGTTCTAGCACCTGCACCTCTGACTTTAACAGATTCTGGAGCTGCTTGACTTTGCTGTCATTTTCTTTGTTAAGTTGTGGAATTTTCTTTTTGAAAATGTTATTCAAGTTAGTCCTCCTTGTCTCTTGTATTGCTCTGATTGTTTCAGTCAGTGGATCCACCTACGTGTCAAAGAATTTCACAGAGTATGGGCAGAATCAAGGCATAAGGATATACTTGAAAAAAGTCCCCCTACTGCTGTCATCAGTTACCTGTGCCCTTTTTTTAATGTTCCACATCTTTGTAGAAGTGTTCTCTAAACTAGAAATTATCCTGTCATGATAGGGTTGCTGTGGTGGTTGTTTTGGTATTTGAGTTTTTTTCTAGAGTGCATGGGTTTTGTCTCATTTACATATTTTAGCTTGGCTCATTTTCCTCAGCCATTGTACTTAGGGACCACAGTAGCATTAAGCAGGTGGAAGCATTTGAGAATGGGCAGTAATGTCATTGCCACACTGTCCTTACCAGAAATCTGGCAAGTACAATGGTCTGTTTACATTCCCGCAACAATGATCCTGATTGATAATGTAAGAAATAGGACATATTTCTCATCTTTTGGCTTTTCTAGGTTTAGCTTGACTTAATGGAGGTTTTCAAGATCAAGTTTTGAACAGGTGTCACCAAATCTCAGATGTCATCCTCTGTATCTGGCTGCGTTCCTGGTTTATGTGAAAGTGCTGACTGGTTGTCAGGCTAAAACCTTGGAAGGTGTTGGGAAGTGAAGAAGCAGAAGAAAACAGTAACAATATGGAAAACTGTTTAGATCATTATTTGTAAGTAATCTGGAGCTGTCATACTAGCAGCTTTGATCCATAAATTTTATCATAAAAGATAAAGATATATAAAATGCTTTAAAGGTCAATAGGTATAGATGACATGCTATTGTGGTATTTCTATAGTGACTCTCCACAAAAACTAGTTTTAATCTAATAAAGCAGCTTTCTTAAATTCCTAGACTGCCTGTGAAGTTAATACAGTAATTCATGACAAATCACAATAGGAAGCCTGTTTTGGTGGTTGTAGTTTAGCATCCATAAAATTAGCCTTGGTGAATCAAAGCCTTGAGGACACTGATGAGACTGTGCTACCCAAATGTGTAAACAAGGCATTTTGCTTGTGTCTTTTGGAAATAATACTTTATGAACAAAAAATAACAGGACCAAGCTGGCATCAGTGTTGAACTATCTGTAGTTTCACATGCTAAGGGATAATGTTTGTCAAATTTTTGAGAAGTTCTAAACCAAAACTAGAGGAAATAAGGTGTGATTTGGAGTCAGGAATGAGAAGGATGAGGATTGAGAAGTTAAAGCTTGGATGGTGTTTAATCAGAAAGGCAAAACCAGAGTAAAAGTGCTTTTGAGAGAGTGGGTTAAACTTGCACTGAGTGCAGGTTTTTGCTTTCATCTTGTGACATCTAGCTTGCTCCAGCTCCTATCCTGTCAGATGTGTGTCTCTAAGAACTGATAAGCAAAGTTTCAAATTAAGATGGGTGAGTTTCAAAGACCTGCAGTCCTCCTAACTGCAGCCAAATTTCTCTAGCCTTCTACACTTTCATATAATATTTGTTTGTGGCTAATTAGTAAAATAAGAATACAGTACAAAGTGACCTGAGAAATTAGCAGTGTGCATGCTAATTAGAATGAACTGTGAAAAAAGACTGTAGATGCCATACCTGTGATTTGGAGTTGAAGGATTTTAATTTTGCATAGATTTTTTTTTTGTTTATTTTCTTGGCCATTAAAAGGTTAAATGGTGACCCTAAGTATCCGAGTGGAAAAAAAAAAAGAAACAGGAATATTTTAATATAAAAAAGTAGAAAGCCTTTCTTAAGTAGTAAATATTAGAAGTTTAGAAAAAGTATGTGTTAGAATAAGATTATTATTCTTTCCAGGTTCTTCTGTATTACAAATTCTAAACTGTTTCCATAATAGTCACCTCAGGCCACTACTTTCATTATAGCATCAAGGTAAGAGTCAAGGTTTTTTAAGTAACAGACACAGCACTAAATGCACTGTTTTTTTCTCAGCAGCCTGGTGGTTAGCCACCCCAACAGTTAGTCTCTAACAATTAAAGAAATCGCCCTCTGCCCAATGAATTCCCAGAAATCCTTAACCAACCCAATTAATAAAAAATAAAAGTGTTATACTTGCTTCGACATTTTACCATGTGAGTTCATTGAAATTCATGATGTTACTCAAGTGTGAAAGCCAGCTTTTCCTGAAAACAATTGAATTCTTGTAACTGCAGAGGTATGCAAGAGGGCAAGGAAAATGGGTTGTACAGTGACTATAGAAAGTAGCTGCATTCACTTCACGGAGCAACAGATGGCGATATTTTCTTAGATGTTAGAGAGTTAAAGACTCCAAAACAATTGTCATACATTGGTAGCTATTTCGATCCAGCATAAAAAGTTTTTTTTCCAGAAAGTCAATACATATGTCACTTAAGGATAAATGTTACTTTTAGAAGCATATTACGCTGTAAAAACCCCCTCTTTTACATGTCCAGAATTTAAATATGGAAACATCCTAAATCCTTTCCCTGCTAAGGTGACTCTGAGTTTAATTACTGCATGGCCTTTGAGCCCAGAAGATGATGTTATGTGAAAGAGTACCAGAAAAAGATGGTCCCCAAGTAACATTGTTAGTACAAGGGATCTTACCTGTTTATAAAAGATGCAGCACACAGGTCTGCAAAAGGTGAAGAGGCTCATTTTGCTACTTGCTGAAAAAGGCTCCATAAATTTCCTGTGCACCAACTGCACATGTACTTGGCCTTTGCATGTGACTGTGAGGTGATAGCTCGCAGCAAAATGAAAGACCTCGGCCTGACTGCCAAGCCCTTGGAGTGTCCATAGGAACACATGGGAAGCCATGAGATCGTGACTTTCTCCAGTATTCACTGACAGGTGCCCATGGGAATTGCCATAATTTCTGCTGGCTTGTCCATAGAGCACGCCAACTGGGAGATCAATCTGTTAGCCAGGTTTTCTCTAGTATTTAAATTAATAAAAAACTAATCTTCTTCTGTCTCTAACGTAGAGAGGTTAGTAAATCATTCATGGGACAATACCTGCCCCACAGCCAACTGCCTACCACATCAGAAACTGCTGAGTTCTAGCTCCTAGAAAAAAAAGAGTATTCACACATTAACATACTATTAGTGGAGTAAAAAAAAAAATATAAACACATATGTATAAAAATTAAACCTTAGATGAAATCCTGAGTGTACTGTAGAGAGCAAAAAACCTGCCAGTAACTGAGGAATACATATTTCACCATTTTACATAAGACACAGATAAGCATTTCTTTTTCTTTTGTATTTATTAAAGTAATTCAGATGGAAAGTCAAACCATAAAGCAGATTCTTGTTTTCTAAAATTATAATACTCCTAATAAGAAAGCATTGGTGTATTTGATGATATGATGAATCCCCAACAGACAAGAATGAAAAATCACTTGAAGATGATGAACTTCTGAAAATCGCTGGACAATGATAGCTTTATACTTTCTTTGGAATATTTTCCCATTCAGTTCCGTTCTGCTCTTTTTTCTGTTTTATTTTGTAAATCCAATCTTCCTATTCTACCCCCTTGTCCACAAATATGCATTACACTTACTTTTCTGGTTTAGTTCTCACGAGGAACTAAGAAACCTAAGCCATAAAAAGAAGACACTCTGAAGACTAATGTTTGTATGTAACACCCAATATTTTAAGTTCACATAGCATTTTATCAACCTGAAATTCAGCTGCTTATTCAAACCTCAACCAAAGCTCTCTGCAGAATTTAAAAAAGTGCAACTCAGCGGTTTGAGCTGAGAGACCAGCATATTATAAACCATGTCTTCCCAGGCCCTGGTTTTGGGAGTGTGGGAGTCTGACCTGGGTGTTAGGACCAAGGTTACATTAGTGGAAAAGTCGGGATAAAAGCAGTCACACCGGCTGTGGAAAGAGAATGACAATTGGAAGAATTCTGTTGGCTCATGTTTTAAAGGTTCTGTGTAATGAATGCAAACTCTTTTTTAGTGTTTGTTAGAAAATAAATGAAACTTTATAGATGGTTGTCCAGCTGTCCTTTATTGTGTTTGAGAAATAATTGGGTTTAATGCTTTAATAGGGCCTCAATTTTCTTCTGTCATTTCCTTAATTTATTAGTCACTATTTCCTGCAAAGAATCTTGCAAATGCATTTGAAAAAAGCTAATGTGCTGGTCTAATGACAAATTGCTTTCAAGAGTGATCTCAAGGAACTTCCTTTACATCCAGCAAATGAATCATAGTCATTCAGTAGTGGACTGTTGAACAGATACGTGACTTGCTCTTTCTTTAAAGCCTTCTCAACATGATATCTTAAGATATAATATAAATAAAAAATACTATATTCTTAAAGAGGCTCAGATTAGTACTAATATAATAAACCCAGACACTGTGTCCTTCAAAAACAGAGAAAACATCAGCATGTATGCACCATTTGCCTTTAATCACAGAGACAGACTGAACATGCTCGAAATGTCAATAGTTTTATAGATTGCTGTGCAGTTTTCTACTCTTTTTCTCTTCTTCTTTCCATTTAGAGATGACATCCACAGCAGCAGTGTGAAGAGGATGCATTAAATCAGTCAGTGAACCCATGAAAAGAGAAACTCCATCTTTCTGCAGGAACAACACGAATTCAAAGTAGGTTTTGTGAGTAGGGAAAGGTGTCTGATTCCCACAGCAGCATTCCCTCTGCATCTCCTATTAATCAAAAGAAGTCTGCAGTGCCGACGTTTTGTATGTCCAGGACTATATTTTCAAGTCATTCTATACATTTCTGGTAAACTAAATTTTCAGCTTATCTTGTGCAGCTATTTTGCATAAAAACTAAATCCAAAGAAAACTCATCAGAGTTCACTTTTTTCATACTAATTTATTAATTTTAATAAGAAAATGTTTTTGCTTTCCTGAACCCATTTTAATTCTTACCCTCTCCAAAATACAACCATGTGCTCTTTTTTTTTTCCTTCTGTAGGACCCAAAATCCTTTTGCATTCACGTCAAATTTTTGTTTTTCACAGATAATGCTCTATGGCTGTTAGTAAGAAAAATACTTAGTTATGAGCTGTCTGCAACTGTACCACAGCAGAACTGCTGCTGCATTTACATTGTAGACACAGTTTGTGCTTAGCAAGGCAAGTTTCTATGTGTTATAGAATCATTTAGGTAAGACCTAAACATTATGGTCATTGAGTCCAACCATTATAGAAACATACTGGTGGCTTCTTTTTGAGAAACTGAGTATGGTCATGTTGCTCTTACAGTTAATGTTTCTATAAATGAATGTCAGTAAAAATATAGGAATGTACAAATAGCACTAATAAAAATGTGAAAATGTTTTCTTGTTCACATCAGGCAGAAGCAGCTGTAATCTGTATGCTATTAGGATGTAAAGAATGATTAAAGTAATTTTCTCGTGTTAATATGGGAAATGATGTCACCTTCTCAAGCAATTAAGGACAGTACAAGTATTCATTGCTCAGAGACCAGGGGGCATTGTTCTGCTGGTAAAAGGTGGTGATTCCTTTGGCATAATTTGGTTTTGCATTAGAGTTTTATTTTCTTCCCCTCATCCAGTGTCTTTATCTCCACCCACAAGGGTTCTTTCATTTTTTGCCTTACAGTTCTCTCCTCCATTCAGCCTAGTGGGAACAAATGAACAATTGGGATGACAGAGAATGGCGGTTAAATGCTGGCTTGGGTCAACCTACAGCAATGTATTTTAGTACTGCAGAATAACATAAACCTGTCCTGCTTACATCTTCCCTGTTCTTTAGACTCGTGTAGATTTACCTCTGAACTTGTCCTGAAGGAGCAGGTTGCATTCTACAATTCTTAAAGTCCATCTAGTTACCTATACATATTTCACAGAACAGGCTGCCAGGCAAGATGGTGATGTTCAAATGCTTTTTCATCCCTTGAGGGTCAGATGTTATTTTGAAATGTGAACTATGTGATTTTGTATACTACTATTTTATTTAATTTAATTTCTGTTATTTGCATTTAAGGAATAATTTCCAAAGTACAAGCAGTTGCGCCCTTGAGGGCATGGTGATTTGACTTGTTTAGACATGGAAGCCACAGATTTTTTTCTGTAAACACTAATAATTTTATGGGATTGCCCAGGAACAGACTCAGTTATTGCAAAGGTATCTCACTAATTTTAAGTTGTTTCTTGGTGCCTGTGTGTGTCTCATCCATAAAGTCCATTTCCTGATTCTTCATCATAATCACTAATTTCATATATTTAAAAATAATCTTTTAAACGGGAACTCACAGTAAACTAACTCAGGGATGTCTGTCTAAATATTAAGCAACTTCTCAGAACTATGAATTGTCCGATACATTTCAACAGAACATTAGAATGCTAGAGAGGGTATTCAGTATGGCAGCTAAAGCAGGGATAATCACTATAAAAACCATGTCAAGCATGCACACTTCTCTCTCGTCTTTAAATAGAGAGATATTGAGCTGAGAAGAAAACCGAACATCTAGTTCCTAACATCTAAAAGGTGACAAACTCACAGAATTTAACTTCTCTTCAGTGATAGCCCATGACAGCATCATGGGTTGTGAAGGAGCAATGGAAACATTCAGAAGTGAAGTGTGTAGGAAAAGCTGCTGAGGAATGACTGTAATGGACACTGCAGGTAAAAAGGCAATCTCAAGAACTCTCAGTAAACACTATTTCTTGTGAAATTGCATGTAGATTGTTTTTCATACAGCTCCAGTATTTTGTTATAAAGCAAAATAAATATTAGATGCTTAAAACTACCTTTAAAAAACATTTACCTTGATTTTCACTTTGTTACATAAAAATTAGCGCTATTAGAAAAATATTAATAACGAATAAACATAATATTTATTTTTGTATTTTAATAAGCTCTTTTTAGTTTAATTTTTTCTGTAAAGATAGGTCTAAGAAAGAATTGCACTGTATACACAGATAATAATTCGAAATGTTTTTGAAAAGTTGAAGGGAATATACCTATAAGGCCAGAATTCTACACCATCCAGAACAGTGATGTGCCTAATTTGAGAGTGTAATTAATGTCACTGTATGTACAAAATGTACTAGTTGCTGCCTAACTGACCATTACTTTTACAAATTTTAAATTTATGTACACAACTGCAGTCACTGCGCAGGTTAATTAAATGATATTGGAAATCAGACTTAGTGTAAAGGTTATATTAAATAAATATAAGGCTACTTAAAAAGTATTAATTGATCAGCATTGCAAGCAAGACGATCTACATTTCAGAGTAAGCTTCTGCAGTATTTTTATGATATTACTGTTAATCATTTTTATTGCTTACTTGATACATCTGTGAGTTTGTAAATTAATTGTTCTTAATACCATTAAAATAATTGGAAGGAAAAAAGAGGCTTTTGGAATAGACTGTGAATCCATTTTATATACTAGACAATCGAAAGAGTAAGAAAAATTAAATCAAGATTTGAGATTAGCTCCAAGATATAACAAATATATAAAATGTAAAGGAATTTCATTATAAATTTACAATTATATTTATATAACTATAATAGTAATTAATTATTAGATGGATGTCAGTCATGTGAATTCAGATCAGAATTAGAACTGTCCCCAAATATCAATAGGTTTACGGAAAGTTTTGAAATTGAAGTAATGCAATTGATGCCAGGAATTAGATACACAAACGGGGCTCAGAAGTTAGCAACTTGCTCTCTGCTTCACACAATCACAATACTAATGAATTGAATACTCTTAAAACAGCATGAACAGACAGTACTGGAGAGGAGAGAGAGCAGAATTTAAGTCATCTGTCTTTCCTAATACATAACTACTACACACAAGAAGAAAAGCCTCTTTTGGAATTAGTCTCTTTGTCCTCAATTGTTTTAAACATGTTTTCACAGAGGGCGATGAGGTTTCTGACCAGCTGTGCTGTAGCTGATACTATAAAAGTCTCCTGAGTGTGGGAAAACCAGAATCTGCCCCCCTGACTACTCAACAACTCTTTTAACTGTTAAGATGCCATGTAAAAATAGAGGATGGAAAGCACCTGCCATGTTTTTGAGTAAAAGTAGTACTTTTGCTCACAAAAAGCACTCTCAAATGGTTCTCCGCTGTCCCAGATGGACTCTGCTGTCCATTTGTGAAAAGCCTGCTCAAATGCACAAATCTAGGACCTGGTAGGTTTAACCTGGAGATTAGATATTATCTCGGGACTGAAGAAAACCAAAGGGGAAGTTGCTTTTATGCACATATTGATGCCTAATTGTAGGAACTTCAGAAGAAAAAAATCAGCCTAAAAGAAACACACTGAATTAAATCAAGGACCTGCAAAGTGAAGTATCCAGTAAAATGTATGCCCCCTTCTTGGTTTATGAGTGACTTCCTTGGTTTTCAGTGCCTTCCATTTTCAATCCCTTTTTCATGTACCAAAACAAATATCTCGATATTGTCCACAATTTCTGTTGAAGTGCAGTGATTGTTGCTCACCTGAATTCCTCCTGTAACAGAAAATCTCCACTAAAAGTTATTTTCTAACCTGCCAAGCAATTTCTGCTCCACAGTGCTTAGATCTATGCCTACCTCTTTGCTATTTTGTTTTCCTTTTCTTCTTTCTCTTCCAGTTCATAACCAATATTCATTCTTCCTTTGTCCATCTTTAGGCAACCTTTACCTTGTTGCAGCTGTATTCTCACTCTCAAATAATCAACACTATTTACTTCTCATAAAAAGGATGAAATTCAATAAAAGGTGATAACAGGATGATTACATGGTCGTTATTGCTCTGTAGGTATAGCTGGTAATTGTAGGGATTCCTGACACATCATTCTTTCTTCAAAAATTTCCAATGTCACTTTTTTTATGATTTTCCTAGCAAAACCAAATCAATGGGCTGAGAACGTATGCGCTTCAGCCAACTTCAGTGAGCACCATAAATGCTAGCATGCTGCTTGGAGAATTAATGAGGTGAAAGAAGATAAAATAGAGGTATGTCTTTCACAAGGCAATGATGATGGAAAGAATTGTGATTCAGTGAGCCAAGCATACATTCAAAAAAAGAAGGAAATCTAGAAAGGGAAAGCCAAAATAATGCTGAGAAAAAACACATTAAAACCCATGGGGGGGAAAAAAAAATCTCTCTTTTTAATTTTAGAATGTCAAAAAAAGTTTGGCTGGCATTTGGTACTACTTCAAAGAAAAATGGCAGTGCCAGTTTCAAATTGGGAAGTTAATATCTTGAATGCTTTGAGTGGTTTTAAGTGTTCTTCTGTGTATTAATAGGCAACAGATCCTACTGTTAATAAAAGCACAGGGGCAGTGCATTATTCCACGAAAAAAAATTTCGCTTGTGTTTCAAATGCAAATTTTCTCACTTCCTAAAAGAGCTACTGAGATGCCTTAATTTTGTGTATTATTAAATTTTGAATTCTAGCTAATTTTAAAACTAATTTCTCAATTAGACATGAATTCCTGTACTGAGGTTCTTTAAAACTTCAGTTTTAATTGATTGTATTAGGATTAATAGACTGTAACTTTGTTACTTGAAAGAGTTTCTTTTCTTTATATACCTTCTTATAGCACAAAGAATATCATTTTAAGATGAGGGCGTACTGTCTTACCTTGGATTTTCTCTTAAAACATCCTATCAGAGCTGTCTAAGATGTCTGACCAAATACTGGGTCCAACATTTTTCTTTGGAGCGTAGGTAATGCGAATTGGAGTTACCATGGTGGTTACTTTTTGGATATACTAACTTGTGTACTTAAACATTTTTAAATTTTCTTTGTGATAAACATAATAAGAAGAAAAGCAGACCTGAGCAACTAATTCCTGACACTTCTCATTAATTTTAAACCTTCAATTTCATTGTTCATTTAACAGTTTCACTATGTAAATAGTTAAAGTAAAAAAATTGTGATTCAGAAACAAGTATAAAAAAAAGCTCTGGTGATACTACAGAGAACTTAGAGCTTTTAAATCTGTATGTAATGTTAACTTTTTTATTAACATAGTAAAGTATGAAATATTAAAATTTTAATGCTTTGTATTTGGACATACCATTCTGTGTGACAAAGTTCTAGCCATAATACAACTCTGAATTTAATGCCAAAAAAATTACAGATTTAAAAGCTGCCATCTTCATACTATAAATAACCACTGCTGTCACTGAAGAGTAGCAGATAAATAAATAAGTCTTTTAACCTCCCTGTTGTTAAGGCCAAGATTTGAAAACAATATTTACATAGCACTGTTATATCAGATCTTTAAAAAAAACCCCACCAACCCAAAAACATCAGTTGGGAACTACTGCACATGGTAGTTCAGTCTTTTATCTATTAACAGAAAGGTAAGGTAGCAGTCTTAGTAGCTTGTTATTTCTGTTAATACACAAAATCTGCATATTGTGTTTGAATTAAGGTTGCTTTGTACATCAGAAGCAAAATTCAATCCCACTGAAATGCAGAGGATCATCAAAACCTAAACCCCACTTAACTTAAAGGGTTTGGCTGCCAGTAATGGTTTTTTTATACTGTAGAACAGACACTAATAGTCCATACAGAACAAGAATGCATTGTGGGAAAGACACTATATAATTCGTAGGCACACTGCCTTCTGCTAATGAAATCCATGGTTTTGTGCCAGAACAGATCTATTCCAAAATTCCAATGCTCCCTTACTGAAAGGGTATGTGCTGGAGTGTTGAAAGGTGTTGCTAAAATGTTGCCCTTTGCATGAGGTAAGCAAGCAAGTGTGGTTCGTGCGCCACTGTGAACATGGGGTCATTAGCAAGCTGTGACTTGGTGGTAGGGAAGCATATGTAATGCTGACATTATTCGGTTTTTGTTTTCTTGCTATTTTTGCCTTTGTACTAAGTACAATATAGACAGAATAACCAAAACAGATGGACAATAAAGTCATTGTTTTGGAGACAAGTACAACAGTTCCTTTTTTAAGATAATTAAGAATGATTTAGATTTATGTATATCAGAGATATCCAGCATCCTGAAGCCATCCACACCGATGAAGAACAAAATGGCTGAATAGATTTATGGAGAATATGAAAAAGATAAGGTAACTCTTCTCCTTTGTTTAAGGTCCTTCCTGTTGTCAGTTCTTCAGCAGTTTCCTAGGCAGGTTTAATAATTTCCAGAATTTCCTAGTCTTTTACAAAGTAATTTCAAATTCATCAAAGACCATCTTCATCTAAAAAACTAAGATTCATGACCTAAACAAAATCCATTCTCAAGGCCCCTCGATTGTTTCAGAAAACATTACTGAAGGCATATATCAAAAGGCAGTCTTATATTCCAGTCCTAATCTTTAATATAAATATATATCTTTTGGTTTTTCCACAGTTATAGAAATAATTTTCTTCCTGTTATTAACCAAACAATTATAAAACCTTAGAAAATATGACTTTGACTATACCAGATTAAAAAAAAAATGGTTTTCTGTAACTTTAAATTAGATGAGTTTTAGTAAAAATCTCACAAAGGTTGTTTACCCAAATTTTCTCCTCTAATCCATTAAGATTTCAATGGTTCACCTCCTTTATCTTCCAGCAGTAATGGTTCAGACTTGACAATATTTGCATTACCATATACAGCTGAGTTTTAGTACACAGACTTGTTTTAAACATCTAGAGAGAAGGTCATTTTGCACATCTTCCTGTTTTTTCATCATGGGCCATTCTACAATCTTAACACCTACATTTCTGGTATTTTAAAAAAATTATTATTGTTATTATGATTAATAATCATGTTTCTGATGTTAGTATTATAGCTCAAACTTTTATTTAAATTGTGATTTATTAATGTAGAATCATAGAATCATAGAATAGTTAGGGTTGGAAAGTACCTTAAGATCATCTAATTCCAACCCCACTGCCATGGGCAGGGACACCTCCCACTAAACCACATCACCCAAGGTTCTGTCCAACCTGGCCTTGAACACCACCAGCAATGGAGCATTCACAGCTTCCCTGTGCAACCCATTCCAGTGCCTCACCACCCTTACAGTAAAGAATTTCTTCCTCATATCCAATCTAAACT
>JANRGW010037221.1:0-22818 GCA_024733675.1 Psilopsiagon aymara
AATGGGTTGCCCAGGGAAGTTGTGAATGCTCCATTGCTGGCAGTGTTCAAGGCCAGGTTGGACAGAGCCTTGGGTGATGTAGTTTAATATGAGGTGTCCTTGCCCATGGCAGCGGGTTGGAACTACTTGTGAGCAATTAATAAGGTCCTTTCCAATCCTAACTATTCTGTGATTCTATGATTTCAGTTACTGGCTGAGCACAAAGATCAAGGAAGTGTCTCAGGAGCTTGACAAGACTGGTTGGTGTGATAGGAAAGAAAGCAGGACAGACAAGCAGATCCTGTTGAAATTTATTCCTGAGAAACCTCTGTATCAAAATGCAAAATCAACCAGAAGCACTGACTGCTGCTCCATATCCAGTGTGGCTGAATGTGACTGCAGCATCTGGAAGAAAACACATCTTCAACAAACCATGAAGACTTGTTCCCCAGTCTCTCTGATCATTGTTTCCCTTGGTTTTGCTCCAAAACTGGGTCATGTAATTCCTCTAATACTTTGGGATCCCAAGGGGTGGAGGAGATTTGGGGGGGTTCAGTGGAAACACACCTGCCAGGCTGCCTGGGAAGCCACCCATTGCTCCAGCACAAAGTCAGCTGAGATCTTCATTCTGAAAATTGTCTTAAGTTCATCGGACGGCATTTTTTTTTCCATATGAAAAGCTTCCACTGAAGTATTTCTGATCAGTCCTAAATAACACCCTGAAACCAAACTGCTCGATCACTGTCCCTACTTGATCTGAAAACAGAAAAGCAGGCCAGGGCATCCTGCCTTGTGACTTGCACCCCATGCTGTGAGCTGCCTCTGGAGCAGCTGAATAATTTTGTTTGGTTATTTTTTGGGATATCTTTCTGTTATTTCCTCTGCTTGGGTTTTTTTGGGTTTTCTCTTCTCGCTACCTATGAAACTTTGGCAAATGCTTCCATCTTAATCCAGGGCTTGTGTTGGACCAAAATACTGGTTTGCATGTCAGAAATAGTATCTTGCAGCCTGAAAAGGCAGCTTTAAAAAGCATGCATCATAAATTGAAGGGGGCATCAACTCAGAAAGAGATGCATGTGCACTGGGGCAATGAATTAGCCTTAACAGTGACTCCTTAAAAGCCAGTATTGATTTTTTAATCTCAAAAAGAAAAAGAGCAGAGGGGCGATTGTTCTTCCAGTGCCACAAGTGGAAATCAATGGCTTTGACTCAACCAAAACAAGAGCATCTTTATTCAAACAGCTCACAGAGATCACAGGGCATCTGACTATATCTGGGGCAAACACCAGGCAGGTGGTGCATCAGATGCTAGAGCATCCTCCATTTCAGCCAAGAGAGGGGTGGGTCCTACAAGAGGTGACCATCAAGAAGAGCTTGCACCATTATGCATTGAAGATCTCTTTACCAGGAGATCTATGTAATGCCACCTGGGCAAGGTGATTTTTGAAGAGGCTACTCTGACGCTGGAGCATGGGCTTAACTTGGTTCTGATTCATCCAACTTCAGTTTGTTACGAGTATGCCTCTTTTTAGGACCAGTTAGTCTAGAGGATGAGGGTTCATAGGGTCTGGGTTCTCCATGGGTGGTGTTGGCAGATGAGCTCTGAGCTTCCCATAATTCACCTCCTGAAAACTTTTTCTCTTATTCCAGCATTAGAAGCGGCTGTTTATTGTAGGAAAGCTGTGAAGTATTGCAAACATTGCTGCCTTGGGATGTCAGAAAATGAAACAAGTCCCACAGCACAGACTCAAACTGTAAACGGGGAAGTGCCGCCTGAGATCAAAAAGTGGACCACCACAACTGGCCAGCACAAGGATGGTGGCTTGCTTGGTGTTTTAACAATTATTTTGGCACTTATCGGCTGAAGGATCTGAACTCAGAGCCAGGGTTTATGCAGTGCTATCTCCAGAAGCAGCTCTCTCCCCTATAAGACTTCTCATACAAGCTGAAACCTGGGTTTGCAGTGGGCACTGTCTTTATTTGCAGATAGAGTTGCCACTCTTCGTGCAGACACCAGGTATTTGGGTTGTCATCTTGCAAACTTACTTACCTGTGGAGTTTAGGCAAGTTTATGAAGTACAGCAGATGTGAGTTTCTCAGGAACCCAGACCTTGGGGTTTTCTAGACTATTTTTAAGATTTTAATTAAATATATATATTGATCAGGTCAAGAGTCAACCTTAAGTCATGCCAAACTCTTTCTAGTTTGGAGGAATACTTTACAGGTATGAAGCACACTCTGATTTTTCTCTCTTAAAAAGGCATTCATAGACCCACTTTGATCTGGCAAGAAGGACATCCTTCTCTGCGACTTCACTTCTTGCACAGATCTGCATTAAAATAATCATTCAGCTACTATGACCAAGCCACCCTGAGCTGGCCTTGGTGGGAAGGTTTGGTGGGTTGCAGAAAGGCACAGCAAACACAGCCAGTTTAGATGGGAGTCCAAGGACCCACTCCTAGATCCCAGATGAGCCCCTCTGTGAAATTGAAATGGTGTAAGAGGCACCAAAACCCAATGGGGATCTTCCAGAGTGAAGCTATTTGCAATGCTCTCCTTTCACTTTCTATTTTGCAGTGTTACATTGGCCCTCAGGTCATTGCTAGAATATGTCCTCAGTATATCTACCAGTGTTACCTTGCCTTAATTGTCTGTAGGTGACAGCCTCAGAAACATGAAATGCTGCTGAGAGCTGGCCAAGTTTTCAGATGAAGATACCCAGCTATATAAGTACATACAAAGCACATTCACAGGCTTCCCAGAATCTTCACTGCCCATTTACACTCCTAAAAGTTGCTGCTGACTCTAGGGCTCATCTGAAAACCTGACATGAAAATGGCCAGGGGGGAAGAGGCCTTAGCTCAAATCTATACCACTGTTAAAGAAATTGTCCATGTTAAACATGTTGAACAAACTGTCGTGGTTGAAAACAAGCCTGCAAGATGAGCAAAGAGCAGCATTTTGGTTTCAATGGCTTTAGGTCTCTAGTTTAACAACTTATACCTCACTGTGTGCATCTCATGTTCTTGTTTATTCCTGGCTGAAAACAGCATTGAGTCGCTACAGAAATTGTTTACTTTGCTGTTGTCAATAGAAACTAGAGGTCAAATAATCAGAACCGAGCCTGTGGATATAACTCAGTATCTGTTTATATTTTTGCTGATGAGTATTAATAAAAATATTTGTTTGGCCAAGGAAGCTCCGTGGAGCAAACAAAGGTGACCATGTAGTTGAAAAGCCCGCTTCCAGCAGAAGTACAGAGGCAAGGGATGCTGTCACCAGGAGTCCTACATGGGGCAAAGCTAGGGCTCTTAGAGAAACCCATGAATTCTCGCAAGAACCTCTCTTCCTCCTCACTACCCAACAAGAGATGGCTCCAGTGCTGGGAGGAGCAACCTGTAGAAAAGATGAGCCTTCCACTGCCTTAGAGAGTTTTGGCTGGATCTGGCCCAGAGGCACCATCCATGAAGATGACATTAAGAGCAGCAGTAACATCCGTGTTATGACCTATGGTAGCCCACAGACAGTGGGTGCAGGGCAGGCAGGAGCTTTGTTCAACCCACCCTTAAGCCTCACATTTGCTGCTGGTGAAGCACAAGTCAATTAGAGGAAACCTGGATGTGCCTGCTTTGCTGTCACCATGCCTCTCCACTCCAGGAGAGAAGCACCAGGCTGGTACATTCATGCAAGACACCTTGAGGCTCAGCCTGCACTACAGAAAGAAGAATTTGGCATGGCAGGGAAGCCTTGGTTGGCTTCATAGTCACAGTGGTTTTGTAAATCCATATATGTAGAATGAGATGCCACTGGGTATTTTTAACTACAGCTCCCAGCCCTGCAAGTC
This sequence comes from Psilopsiagon aymara, assembly GCA_024733675.1. Classification (NCBI taxonomy): domain Eukaryota; kingdom Metazoa; phylum Chordata; class Aves; order Psittaciformes; family Psittacidae; genus Psilopsiagon; species Psilopsiagon aymara. The sequence continues at coordinate 3,824 of JANRGW010037221.1, forward strand.
TGAGGCATTTATTGCAACAGGATCCCCACTATAGTATCTCCTGTGACCCCTTCTGCTGCTGCTGGCGGGCAGAGCTTTACATCTTTAGAAATAAGTCTGTGCGGGGTGCATTGTAGCTTTTTAATGACAGACCCATGGAAGGAAAAGGAATACATTTGTGGGCTTTAAAAATAACTGTATCTAGCAGAACAACAAGTAATTTTGTCTGGCTTCCAAAATTTCCTATTGCAAGTGTTTTGGATACATGGCTTGAGGAAAACTTTGTGGGGTATTTCTTTGTTTTTTCTTTTGTTCTTTCATGTCAGATTCTAGTTTCAGCACAGGCATCATGCTTACACATATGTAAATACAACTACAATGTGAATGTGCATTGAGCTTGTGTTGGACATGTTGAAGATCACACAAAACTAGGACTACTTAGAATGGCTCTAGGCATTTCAAGATTGCAAAAGTCATACCTAGATAGGTATGTAGGCAAAAGACAAACTAAAAATGCAGTGAGGAAAAAAAATCTGTGCAATTACAGCAACTTAAACTCAGTGGTTTTTAGCTATTTTACCCCACTGGAACTTTACCTTTTCAATGAAGTCACAATGCTGAGCTCTGGCTGCTCCAGCACAGTGGAGACTGGATCTTAGCTCTCTGGTTCAAGGATTCCTGGCCTTACAGAGCTGAAGAGACACTCCTGTATTCCTCTGAGTGTGAGAGCTCTTAGACAGGTGTTTCTAATACTCCCAGGTTTGACCAGCCACAATAAACTTGAGTTTTTTTCTGTTCAGAGTTTATACATACAGGCATTCACAACTGGGCACTGAATAGTCCAGTTCCTCCATGACAGGACTATTGCTTTTTCCCGTTTCCCACCAACAAGTACATGTCCTTCTCATTTACTACTTCTCTTTCTTGGGGAAGAAGTTGGGGTAGGGGAAAAAGCATCTATAGAGTAAAAAGAGGATTGTGCTTGTTAGAAGCTGAGCTTTCTCACTCCATATTGTCCTGTCTCTGCCAGACCATGCCCCATGCCCCAAACACTGTGCACCAAAGCCTTTTCCTTCCTTGTATGAGTTGTCTTAGAAAAGAGAGTCTCTGATACTGTGCAAAAGTCTTTGTGATGCTTGGGTAACGACTGCATCATCAATGATGAACCCATTTGTCTCTTTCCAGTGAAGTACTGAGTTTGTTCTCTTGAGTCTTCATTAGTATCAGCCATGAGCAAACCAGTATGTCTAAAACAAGGGCTTGCTTTAAACCGGAATAAAACTTGCATCAATCTGGGAGAGAAAAGAGTGGTGAGGTCTCATTTTTAAGTTAAGTCAGCTGCTCAGTACCTCTTGGAGGTTTAAAGGAGGCAAAGCTGCAAGATACTTCAGTAACGTTATATGGCTTCCAATTCGTTAGCATGGGGCTGTGAGTAATTCCGAAACCTTAACCTCTGAAGTAGAGCCCAATAGCAGTAAGTGAATCATCCAGAAGTCTGAGACCCTTTTCTGCTGGCAAAATAAGCCATGAATGCACTGCAAAATGCACAGGTTTCTTTGCTTATTCAGCATTTTGGTGCAAGTGGCTTTTATCGTGTCAATATCGCTTACAGTTTCAGTTCATGAATGACTGAATGATTGTGAGATATATTGTAGTTCTTTTACTCAGAATCCTAACAACACAAGTTTATTGAAAGAGAATACTTTTTCACCCTTTCACACATGTTTGGGCTTTTTATTTTTCCATCTTTCAGCCTCTGAATTCAGGGCTTCATCATTAAATGTTTAGCTTGAATCATGATGTAAAGCAGAAATCACTGATACATAATGGCTTGCTCATTGCATCCTCTTCACAAGGGTACCTCTCTTTGATTTCCTGTGTCAGAAGAACATGAAAATGATTGTATTGGCACAAATCCACTAAGCCCAAGATCCTGTCTGAAACTCTGGCCAAAAACCTGGGGAAGGGCTTAAAAATAAGAAAAACATGCACAGGAATTTCACCTGGGTGCTGTCACAGTTGCTCGTACTTGCTGCTCAGGGATTTTATGGAATAGGTAATTTTGGAAGTGAGCAGTACCCTTGAACAAATTCGTCATTTATGAACCTCTTCATCACCTTTTCAAACTCACAAAAACTTCTCACATCCCCAGAACCATGCACCAGGGGACCCTGCAGGGGAAATACACATCCTGAGAACAACAGCCTGCTCTTCTTATCCAACCTGAATCTACCTCCAGCTGAAGTTAGTGGCATCTGATTATTTAGTGCACTCTAATTTTTTATAGCTGGAGAGGTTATATGCAGCCAGATAGATCTAGCTTATACACTCCCTCCTACAGAAGCCATTGCAGATATTTCACCCTCCCAAAGATTTCCCAGCTCTGTTGTATCCCTTTTGAGATGTGAAGACTAAAACTGGACCCAGCATCCAAAGCATAGGAACATGGTGGATTTGTGCTTCAGCATTGTGATGCTTTCTTTTCCGTTCCTGGTAATTCACTGTGGTCTTTCGTCTTTTTCGATGATCCTGAGCGATGGACTGGTACTTTTCATGGGGCCATCCATCAACACTCTAAGATCTCATTCTGCAGTGATCATTATCAGCCAGAGCCCACCATCTCATACATAGCATTTGAGTTATTTTCCCTTTGTGCATCAATTTGCAATCAGTTAGTGAATCTGCAGTTCTCCACCATTGTCCTTCAGCTTTATCATTCTGCAAAACAGAGCTCCAGGTTGCTAACGAATGTGTCAAAAAGCCTGGATTTCAGTAACAGAGTTTCACATGCTGCAGCTTTGTGCTGGTGTCTCTGGGGCTCTTTCAGCGTCCCTCTGAGCAAAGTCCAGAGCCAAATACCAAATCCCACTAGAAATACTGAAAACCTTACTGACAGCATGTTCTCTCCATGCCTGGGTTTGTAAATGGAGATGTGGGCACCTACAGCCAACTTTTTGGTTTGCCTTTTCAAAGAGGCAGCAAGCCAGGGTTTTGACTTAGTTAATGAGCTAAATTGTAAATAAGGTAAATATGCTCATTTGTGCAGGGTTCCTTCTATTTTACGTTGGGGCCTGTTTGGTCTCCATCACTCAAATGGCTATAAACCTGTTAAGACTAAAATAACCATGGCAATCATCAACCCAGGAAGGTTAAGCCAGTATTTTATAGCTGGTGTGCTAAAGCAGGTATGTTCCCATATCCAGTATTGGATAGTGAGACATCTGTAGTAGCATCTTTTGATTTAACCACTATATTAGTGTACTTTTCCGGAAGCATGCCTGGGAAGATGCTGAAGTTAAGCAAGTAGAAAGTGTAATTCCAGTACTTTTTCATTTGTTAGCCACTGTTCCATGCTCAAGAAATGACATTTTTGCAGGAAGCCTTTTTGAAAACCCAAGGAAAAGCAAATGCAACACTGGAAAAGCCTGTTCAGCTTGAGCTCTGATCAAAACTTTTGAGGTCCCAGGAGATCCTGACATCTCCAGTGGCTTCCTTACAGATTCACCTGCCTCCTCTGGCAGAACAGCTGCCAGCCATGTGTACCAACCAGGAAACACTTTTCCTTTTGGTGGGCTCCCATCCATTTGTGACATCCTCTTTCTCCAACCATACTGTCCTGCCTCTAATCCCACCTGCGCTGCCACAGGCGCTTGTTCAGCTGGAGGAAGAGGAAGGATTCAGCCCAGCTTCCCCTACTTCAAAGTGCTGTTGCAGGGATTTCTTCGTTAACCTTACACCCTTCTTAAGAAATGTAAAAGAGTGCGGAAGTGCCAAGGCCATTCCCTGTTGAGGTACAGCTGGTTCGCATGAGGTACCATTTCTTTTTCACGTATGGGCATATGGGCTGCGTTGACATTTTGTCACGTGGCAACGAGTGAGTGAATGTTTCTTTCTACTACCTGCTTCTACAGTGCTGACATTCAGAATCATTTCTGTGGGTCTGCTGGCATGGTTGGGAACTAGCTATAGGTATAATAGGGCCAGTGTGCATCGCAGCTGGGAATTTTGCACTCCCTCACTGCCACAGTGAGGACTCACCCAGGGACCACTATTTTGCCTGGGGATTTAGCCATGGATTGTCCTTGGAGGCCAGCCCCAGGAGGAAGGGAAGGATTCATCTGGAAATGGGCAGAAGGCTGTAGCATGACCTGACTCTTCTTCAGCCTGTAGATTGGACCTCCTCATCAGGATAGTTTAATTATTATTTTATTTTATAATGTCACCCTGATGCTTATGTTGTTTACATGTAAGCTCTAGTTCAGTGATGACCACAGATTCCTGCAGTGGGCACCACTGTATGAAATAATTTAGAGAGAAGAGAGCATGTTCAAAAACACTGGCCTAAATAAATCTGCCAAGTTACATCTGTCTGTGTGTGTGTGTGTATATACATATATATATATACACATATATATATACATATACACACACTTCTTTTTTTAAGTTGCTGTTTTATCTGACCAGAAATTCTGATCTTGTGGGAGATTTGGACTGAATCTGAGATGAAAAGGTACCATTGTCTCACATGCTTTCTTACCACATCTTTGTTGGTCACTGCCCATCCTGCAGTGCAACTCTTATCTTCTATGTTGCATATCAGAACAATTCAAGCATGATCATATCACAGCTCAGGGTATAAAGGCTTCATGCAGGAGCCAATACTGGGTAAAATACATTTGGGAAACACATACAGGAATACCTGTTTTGGTGTTGCCTGGCTGTGCACAAGGATGCCCTGGTGAAATCACCCATAAGGCATCTCTTTGGCAAGGCTTCCTTGCTCTTTAAGTGTGATGAACAGGGGCTGCTATGGACTTTTTGTAAAACCTAAACAGCATTTAAATCTTTATATTTAGCATTGCACTTACTTACTTAGCATTGCACAATAAACTAGAGGAAGGCATAATGCATGACCAACATATGTCAAGGAGGCAGGGAAATAAAGAAAAGTTTCTGGCACAGAGGCTCATCTGTTATGTCTTGACTCTTGCTGAGCCCTGAAGATTCACACAGAGTGGCACTTTGGCCTCCTGCACACAACCGCATGTTTTCAATGACAGGAGTGGAGACATTGCCTCCATGCAAGGAAATATCCCTAATGCTAGTTTTAATGTCAAGGATCCCCCTGGCAGGTAGATATTCCTTCCACTGCAGCCCAGAGGAAGACACTTATTTAGAAATTGATAGTTTTGCTTGCATTGTGCTATTAGCCATTCTTGCTTTTCATGGGCTGAGAACTCTGCATCATCAGGACATCAGCCTGCAGTGCTTTGCAGGTTGTACTTTGTTCTGTTCCTGAGCCATCAAGGCTGAAAAGAGCAGAACCTTCCTCTTTCTCTCTGAGAAAACTATTTCTTTAATCAGACTGATTATCAAAATTGAGGGCATGACACATGTATGTTTGAGCAACTATTTTGTGTGATCATGGGTAGGAAAAAGAAAAGTCGGGGCCTGCTAGATCAGTAAACTGTAACTTTGCCTTCAAGGTGAGCAGGCCACAGACAGAAATTAGGTCTATCACACAACGTTAAGCATAAGGCTGCATCATTTAGGCAGGAAAAATAACTATGTAAAGCTAAAACAGTAAGTAATGGGTGCTAAACTTGAGTTTTTTGTGTTTCCATGCTTCATAAAATACATACCAGGGCTTTTCGTCACCTGCTACTTATCATGAAGGATTTTCAATATCAATTATTAATACACATCTTGATGTCAACAGGCTGAGGTTCAGTTTCCCTGAAGCCTGCAAAGACTGGCGGAGGTCTCCACCCGGCTGACAGCTCCCTCCTGGTTGTCCCACTGCTGCTGCAGAAACTGATGCCATTTTGCATCCTGATACCATCAGCAGTATAGGTGTCTGTTAATAATTTAGATATGGTTCTTACGGAGTGGACCTCCTACCAGGTTACTCTGCAGTCTTTACATCCGGTGTCAATACCTGTTCTCTTCCCCTGTTGCGCACTTCGGAGTCATTATTTGATCTCTACTGTTTGCAGTAGCAAAACCATTCTACAAACTTGATGTTCAGCAGGATAAACAAGCAGTAAATGCACTCAATGGGAAAGAAGACTCCTCCCAACTGATGTTCAGAGAACCAAACACAAGCTGGCTCACTTCTGCCAGGGAAAGCAAGCAGAGGTTGCTGTGTTTGGGATGTGAATTTTGCAACATTTGAGGTCTTTAGCTTTTGGTTTTTTCAGAGCACCATGTCAAATGCTTCCAAAGTGACTTAAGATCCAGAACATGGTGCACTGGCAATTTTTCATCTAGCTCCAGTTACTTAGAGTCAGGATCCCACCTGTGTTCACTTTGTCTTAAGGCCATCTCCAATTGTTTCTCTTATACCTCAGTGTCTCCTACCCAGAAATCTGGAGACACTAGTGTGAAGACCCTAGGAACATGAGAGCATATGGAAATGTCTCACAGGTATCCAAGTGACTTGGACGCCTGCTGGGAAGTGAAAAAGGCAAGTTACAGCAGCAGGCCTCAAATCCACAGTCTGCTCCTCCCTTTAATACCATCTCAGGTTTACACTGAGTCCCTGAGACTAAATCTGTACTCAAATACAGGAGCTATCCTGCCTGAACTGTTAATATAGGATGACATGCTTCCAAAGAAAGTCAGTGGCCACTCAGCTAAAGCACAGGCCAGCATCTTTGTTCTTCAAAAGAAGGAAAAAAGTGTGGACACCTCAACATAAACTACAAACCACACACTGGGCATGGCAAGGGCACAAAACCACGAGCCTGAAAAATCCTATCAGTATCACCGTCTTGAATATGCCCTTGGATGTCAAGCTGCATCTCCCAAGTTTGATGAGGTCATATACTCCCAAGTATGAGAACTCATACTCAACTGTTGCTTGTGTGTTTGGAGTGTTTTGATTTTATCTTTAACCTCCTGGGCAGGAAAGAGGCAGTATCTGGAGTCCAGGCAAGCGCATGTACATGTCTCCTTCAAACCAGCTTAGAACATAAGAAGGAAATCAGATGAACACCAGTTCTTCATTCAGGAACCCCTAAAGATAGCAGAGGATCAGAGGTAAGTGAAGCACCTGTGAGAATATGCTTAAGGAGGATATGCTTAAAAAAGAAAGTGAGAAAAGCAGACAAGTGCAGCAGCAATCAACTCATGAAGCACCACATCTAACATTGTGTCTGTTTGGCAGAGTAAAGGGAGCAATCAAAACAGGTTTTGAGAACTACAAATCAGAAGACAAGAAGGACTCAGGCAGTTTCAAGCCATGGTGTCTTTCTCCACAACATGATTGGCTGCTGAGAAACAACACTGGGTTTCTGTGCAGCTAACCACATTTAGGGTGGCTTGCAAACACCAAAGCTCAGGCATACACAGATAAGATGCCAGCCTGAGAGCTCATGACAGCTGGTGCACAGGGCATTACTGAAATAGTAGAAAGAGATTTGCATGACCATAACCAGAAGCCTACCGTGCCCACAGGCTAAAAAAGGTTTCACCTCCTGAACTGCAGGGAGTACTTGGGGAGCTTGGGCTCCATTGCAGGAGGGGGAAATTCTTCTTTGCTTCCAAGAAAAGCAAGCAATCAAGTGCATGTGCATCTGAGGATGCTTTTTTGCTGTTAGACCTGGAGTAGTAAGTGGTGGCATTATGCAATGTGTACCTTTGCATTAGGTACATCTTGCATTGATTCTGTGGACTAGAAACAGAGGTGACAGAAAGACTGCTGAAGATAATCCTCTACCAAATTGCTTAGGGCTTGGAGCACCCAACCCACAAGTTGATGAGAAGGAGCTGGGATTGTTGGGTAGGGCCACTGGGAGTCTGGAGAGGTCTCACAATACTGCCTGACCATGGCATGATCAGGATCAGAGAAGAGGCACTCAGAGAGGAAAACTGGTCCTCAGGGAGGTGAGGGGAATCCTCATTCCCCTTACATGAACTTTGCTGCATGCACTGACAAACTAAACACCTAAGCTGAATTTTGATTTTTGTTTTATAGCACAATGCTTTGAAACAAAGCAGGAGTAGTGCCCTTATGTTTCAGGAAAACAGTACTGTTGGCCTGAAAATCTCTTTGATTAGCTTTTCTCAACATCAGAGAGTATTCTTCCAGATTCAGCTTTTCCATGGTTTCTATGGTCATTTATACCCACACCATTCATATCAAGATTCTGCCCCGTTTCTCTCAAGTCTTCCGCATGTTCATCCTCAGGTGTGCTGCTGCTGAGAAACCTGAATTAGAAGTGAAATTGCAGACCTCCACCTGGGCATGCTCTCGCTGCCTGGATATTCAGCACCTGCTGCAGAAGAGAGCCTCCTCTCTAGGTCCTGTGTACATGGATGGACTGTGCACACTGGTGTGCTAAGGGACCAGTGGCGGAGCCTAGCATAAGCATGTATGTTTTGTCTCTTGGCATAACGGTGCCGAGATTAAGTTCTTCCCAGCTACTAAAAAATTACAGGCACAAGTATTCAGACAACATAAACAAAACATGACATGGTTTGCAAACATCACTGTTACCTCCTTCTAGAAGGTAGGGACCCAGCTTCTCTAATTATGGTGCCCCTTTGCTTCATGCAAATGTCATTATGGACTGTAAATCACATCTGTTGTTGTATCACTAGGTTGTCACTTGTGAGCCCCTGTGAGCCTAGACTAGAACTAGTATTAGTGCCAGACACAACCTCCACAGAAAACATGTACTAGAAAAGTTGAATGCCAGGTCAGGAAGCTGGAAGAACTTCACCACCAAAATCTGAAGCTCATATGATCCTGCTCAACAGATGTGTACTTTTCCTTTACTACTACTGCATGAGTTCAGGGCAAAGGTGGGCTTTGCTTTCCTGTAGAGAATGACTCCCTTGGGGAAAAACTGATGCTGTGTGGTCTTTACTCCAGGCATCCCAAACCATGATCTGTTGATCCTTCATTATGGATGTAAATTACGTTGGCACAAACCCCTAATTTGTGCTTCAGCAAAATTCCCAAGCATCAGAGCACTCTGCTGGTCAGGAATTTTGGATCAAAGAATCCAAATCTAGGAATTAAATGAACATTCCAAAAAAAGCAAAAAAAAATCTCTGTGGATACAATACAGGCTAGTGCACAGGGGGAGTCTGGCGCTGCATTACTCAGCTCTTAGCATGTGTGTTCATTTATTAAGCTGTCTGCTAATGGAAACTTGTGGCTCCATCCTTTAGTTACAGACCCCAAACTTCCAAATATTTGATAACACAGACATTTGAAAGGCAGTACTTGTGGTTCGCTTTTTCCTGCCATTCCTTTTCCTTTTTTTAAACATGAATTCTCTAAATAAATAACCTGTGTTTATCTTCGGGAACCACCACCCTCTACCAAAAGGAAAAAAAGGTTGATGGGCAGCAAAACTCTGTGACCTTCACCTGAGACCTACAGACAAGCTCCTCCCTTTCTGTCCTCTTACCTCGGGTCACAAGATCAGCTTGCAGGATCAGTGCCTGTGTCTCTGAAGCAGATTCAGATGGCTGAAAGATCTGTGCAGCATGACTGTGGTAACAGAGACTCCCCAGGAAAGTCAACATGCATTTCTCTTGGTGATTTCAGCCAGATTGGGATGTCTCCCAGAACCTTTCCTCCAAGCATTCTAATTTAAGGGGTGCTGGTGACAGGTCTTTTGCTCAGGTTAGGAAGGAAATTCTATGAAGGGGCACTGGGTCTGTTTTGCAAAAAAATGTCCCAGTGACATTTGTGGCTTTTTTCCCAGTGATAGGAGATGTCATAGCAGAAAAGAAACACAAGGTAGGGGGCAGTGGGGTGGGAGGCAAGAAGAAAGAACCTGACTCTGGCTTCCAAAGAGAAAGGGATTCCCCAGAGAGAGGGTGATGCTCCAGGATGGCTGCCTGTGCATTTTGCACTCTGCCATCTTTGTTGGAAAAGCACAAGTAGTTGTAGGTTTAACTTACAGGACCAAAAAAGAATAGGCAATGAAGACAGCTTGAGGATGTCTGCAGATACAGGGGCCAGGCGATTCTCTAACTGAGCTAGTAGAACAGGAGAAAAAAATCACATTCACATCCATCAAGTTAGAGTTTGACTTCCAAGGAGATCCAAGGGGAGAGATCTTTCAGGAAGTTCTTCAAAGCAGCTCTTCTCCCAGCCTACAAGGTAGACGTGGGGCAAAAATCCTTTATCCTGTTTTTCCTGCACACTATCCCAGGCTCCCCCTCCAACAGCTCCTCTGAGTTTTCTCCAAACCTGGGCACATTTCTACCTGTCTACCACCCTTCTCACTGAAGAAGGGCTTCCAAGGAAGATGCAGAAGAACAAAACAATCTCTGCAGCTCAAACATGTACCCTGATCATGGCTTCAGCAGCAGTCACTAGCAAGTACTTATTACTGAAGACCAGCACAAGCGCACAGCTATACATTCCCAGAAAACTCTACCAGGTAGATTCCAGCAGTTTGGAGCTCAGGTACTTCACTTAATTAGAGGTGATATCAATATAATTAGTGGTTTTCCACGCAGACTTTTCTTTGATTAGTGTATTCCCAGCAGATGTGTCTTCCGTGGTTGCATCCTCTCTCTTTTTTGAGTCTTTTTGTGTCAGCTCCTTCAACATCTGGCAGAGTTCTGCAGATTTGCTCCAAGCATCACCTTGGTGGGTAATGCCCAACACTGGACAAAGTATCCAGGCATGACCTCCCTGGCACTGAATAGAGGGGATAGCAACAGACTTTGATCTCCTCCCCCTGCTGGGCCTGGGGTAGCCCAGGATGTGATTTGCCTTCTTTGCGATGACAGCACACCTTGGGTCATATTCAACACAGCATCTGCTGTAACTCCTAGGTCCTTTCCAGGAGAGCTGCTCAGCCAATTGTTTTCCAGCCTGGATCTATTCAATGGGGTTTTCCCACCCCCAGTGCAGGGCTTTGCAAATCTCACTGCTGAGCTTCAGGAAGTTTCTGTTGGCTGAATCCCCAAGCTTCTTGAGATCCCTCTAGACCAACACTCTGCTCTTCAGCACGTCAGCCACTCCCCCCAGCTCCGCATTGTCTGCAAAGTTGCTGAGGGCGCGCTCTGTCCAAGGGCATGCGTGGGAGATGGGAGGAAAAGGCACAGGAGATGAGGAATGGCCAGGGAATATTCAACAGCAAAATTCTACAGGAGAAGAAAGAGAAGTCTGAGTAATTTTCCCCAATATGGCTGAAAGGGAAGGAAGCAGCAATAGACATTACAAACTGAACAGATGAAAGCAGTGTGGTGCACAGACCGGTCCAAAGCACCAAGAGGGTTTGCGGATCCTGCTGGGCACCCCCATCAGTGGTATATATATATATATATATATATATATATATATATATACACAGCTACCAGCTCTGCATAAATGGCAGCAGGCAAGACACATGCATGAGCACACCCACCCCAGAGCAGGAGGCTGTACATCTGAATTGTCCTTCCTGCTGTTTCTTAAGGGTTTCAAGGGGAGAAATTCTCACACCAGTCTTTGTACCTGCATAGCTTACACCCGTGGTTCTGCCAGGTGGCATTCAGTGGTGTTTCACTGCAGTAGTGTCTGCTGTACGCGATGTACAAGGCTGTCAGCAGCCATAATGAGACACAATGTACTCAAGAAAAGCTTCTGAACATCAGCCAAGCAGGATTTATTCCAAGCTCCTCATGCACAGTTTGTAACCCTTCAATATATGCTACCGATAGGAAAGGTAGCTCTCTCTCTCAGAACCAAAAGTTTAAAGGTTTAACAATTTTTTATCCCCAAAGGAAATACAAGACCATTTTATCTCTGGAAAATAGGCTGTAGTCACTGACTGCTTCCTGGAAGATTATATGGCGTGCCTTTCCTGGTTTCAAGAAGTCCCTTACAAGTTTGTGTAGGTTTTTTTTGTAGGGATCCCCATGTTAGTATATAAGTTTTAATGTGAATCCAAGTAGTTATGAGTTTCCCAAACCTGGAGAGCTGGCATAGCAATCCTACCGCCAGCACTTTCAGAAGGTAATGCCTTCTCAGAAAACGTAATGCTTGAGGTGCTTCTCCTTTGGCTTGGCCACTCTGGAGCTCCCAAAAGAGGTGCTGCTAGCAACACAGCATGCAGCGATCACTGCCAAGACCCTGGAGATGCAGCTGGCACAGGGCATTGGACCAATGTGACCCCTGCTCCCAAAGGTGGTTCCAAGGCTCATTTCCTTGTTTCTTCTTCACTCACACTTTTTATGCCACTCCAGGACTGCAGATCCCAAGCCTAGGCTGAGGTTGGGAGCCTGACCAAAGTTCTGTGGCAGAAGTGCCCTTTGCAACCAGAAGTGAGGTTGTGAGTCCAACAGCAAAACCAGGCAGGCAGTGAAAATTTTTCCTTTTCCATTACTTGCTCTGTGTCCCACAGATACATCTCATTTTGATTTAAAGAGCAGCTATTTCTAAGCATAAGATGAACTTGCCCCTTGTTTTAAATCCATCTATGCCCTGCCTCAAGCTCCGAAAGTTAAAATTTGGTGTGGAAACCAGAAGTTCCTTGGTATAGCTTTCTGTGAAAGATTTGGGACCTCAGAGCTACATACCAAGGTTTCACAGCACATTTTGTACCTATTTTGTTTTAACATGACCATAAACAAACTGCTCAGGGAGATTTCTCAGAAAATACTGTGCCAAATTAACCACGTGTTGAGACACCTAAGGCTTGTGAATGTGGGCACCAAAACTCAGGCTTGCCAGCTCTCTCTGGAAAGCATTGTGGCCACACACAAGTATCTGCACCAGCATTTTACATCTCATGTCCACGGTCTTACTGACAGGACCAGATAGATAGAACTTGCGGTTCCCATAAGCAGAAAACCCTCAATAAAGAAGCTGTAACCAATAGTTCTCAGAGATCCCTGCAGCTGGGATGTGCTATAAAGAAGAGAGGACATGGGGTCTTTTCTGCTTTGAGCTGGGGGCAGGTTGAGGGGTTTTTTTCTGGTTTTATGCTTGCTTGTGGATCTTGTGTAATTAAAAATAGAACTGCAAATTCATCAGCTCCTTTGTTCTGTGCAAGTAATTCACTAGGCTCTATTCACAGCTCAACCTCATCCTGCAGTGAAACTCACATGCTTTGGTTAGTTAAGCCAGCATAGTGGAATTCCAGAGATCACAAAATTAATATTCCAAATTTAATCCCCAAAAAAAGATTACTAAGGATCAAATCCATTATTTCACAAGGGATTTACCTTTTACGTCTCTTTATTACCCCCTATCAGTGATCAAACGGGTTTCAGCTCTAAAATGCTGCTGTTTTACAGGAGAAAAGATCCTTGCTCAAGACAAGGGGCTCAACATTTACTTTCATTTTTTTGCACAGTATCAAAGGAGATTTATTTTTTCCCACTTGCCAAAAATAAAGTCTGGTCTAGATTCTCAGCTGCAGCTGAGAGCACTGGGAGAGAAAGTAGCTGCAGCTCATTTTTGTAGCTTCCTAATCTTGTAGGACAATTTCTAATGTTCTCTGTCATCTGCAGCCCAACACAACTGTTTCTTTATTTGAGAATTGGAACTGAAGAACCAAACTCTGGCTTCAGCAATGGGAGATTCAGAGACCACCAAAGAGGTTTTTCCCTCTAAATACAAGGCCAGACTCAGCTCAGCAATTCCATCTTTTTTCTTCATTGATATTCCTGTAGTTTGCTGTATGAAGCTAAGCAAACAATATGAGAGTCTTTAACATCCCACTGTCCAGGGGTAGAGCACTGCAGCTCTAACCCCTTATAGCATAGGCAGAGTCACCAACTACAGACTCCTAGACCTGCTGGCCTTGCTGGAGGGAACAACGATGCTAATGTGGAGAGAGGCAGCCACCTGCTCCCCTGTACCACATTTTATAGAAGACACAAATGGAAACAAAACTGGTATCAGCCTTGACCATGTGCTACATATAAATAGTACCAAATGGACTGGGTAAAACAGACTGTTCATCGTCATTACTGTGAAGTCAGGCTCTTTATGGTTCCTCTGCTAAGCAGACCATATTTTTGGTCTTAATCTCGATGTGTTTGAATTAGCTCTGCTAAAGTGAACAGAATGATACAGGTCAGATCAATTATTATGAAAAATTTAATTATGATAGTGCCATATGCAGCACTATAAAAAGAATACAGCTGTACATATGGCTGACAAAAGCAACAGCAGTTAATGGCACAAATGTCCGAGACACCCTGGTGTCCTTTCAGTCCTTCAGCACTTTCTATATGGACCATATTGAGAGGAGGAAAATTGCCTACTTGTCCTTTCCAAAAAACTGCACCAGCTTTCAAATGCTCCTCTCCACCATCCTCTAAAAAACCAAGAATCATCTCCTCATGGAGGCTGCATACATTGATAGAATCTGTTAGGAGGTGGAATTGATACTGCTTGTGTCATGAATATTTCCACCAAAAATAAAAGAAACAAAAAAAATCAGATTTGCCCAATATTTCTTAAAAATGAAAGAGCTGCCATGCTTTCCTGTGGATGTTTGTGACTTTGAGGCTCTAAATCCTTATGTCCGAGAAGTCCTTTAATCATAAGTGGCACAGCACCTTCCATGGACTAAGTCAAATGTGCAGGTTAAATGAAATATGCATCATCATGTGCAGGGCTGGGTCTTGAACATCCAGGCACGCAACCTAAGAAGAATGCTGCATGTGCTAGAAATTCATCCCTTTTCCGAGGAATGGTGGCAAATTTCTGCTCATCTCAGAAGCAGCGTTGAGGCAAATCATGCTGAGCAAGTCCATGTGCTTTCCAGTCCATGCTTTGGAGTCACACGAGCCAGGCCTCTCAAAAAAAACTGGGAAGAGGAGGAAGACCTAACTGGGCCCTGGTAAAAAGGAGATCCGGCCAAACTTGTGCCACCAGCCTCCTGGTGCTTTTATCACCTACAGCAGTGGTCTCCAAAGTTCATTTTTGAGCAGATGTTCAAAAGCTCTGCAACTAGGGGTGCATGATCAAAGAAGTTTGGAGATCACTGACCCAGAGGAATCCCTACTCCCAGCAGCAGTTGCAGCCAAAAAACTCATGAGAAGCAGCTGCTACAGCAGTGCCCACCACAACCCTTGAAAGGCTGAGGGAAGAAAAGGCGAGGGTGAGACCATCCATCACTCCATACATGGGAGAGGAAGTGCAACTGCCACTGATCACAACAGTGAAACCAGCTATGCAAAGCACTCTTCTCATTATGGGAGAAATCAGCCAGGGAAACAACACCAAAATAAAATCCTAGGCCCAAGAGAAAATGCATTTTCATCTCCCTGCATTCTCTGTGGCGATAGTTTTGGTGCTAGTCATAGCAGGAGGAGGGAAGCTGCTTCTAGGCAGAAATACTGTGTCCTGGTATTCCCTTTCAGCCTGTAACGAAATAGGAAGGAAGTGATGAGGACTAGAACATGAAGCAAAAGCCTATGTTGTCATCAACTCAACACACACACACACACACACATACAACACACACTCGCACAAAAAAGCCCTCAGTGGGTTGACCAGTGTTCAAAAATATGTCCAAAAGATGCTCTTCCACGTCAAACTACACTTGCATGCTCCTCCTGCGCAGGCTTCCAGATGGCCAGTCTTTTTAGCCCTTTCTTGATTTTAAGCAGACAGCCTGAGGCACAGCAGGACCATATCATTGCTTTATTTTAGAGCAGAGAAAAAGAAGTTCTGCTACCAAAAAAGAAAGCCTCCTGACGGTTGATAGCCCCTGTATTGTAGTCACTGATTCACAGATTTTTAAATCAAAATCATTCACTCCACGACAGACAACTTCAAACTGTATTTCAGTAAAAAGATATTAATTTGTCAGGGTTTACTATGGAACTAACTGACTTCAGGAGGCAAACCTTATAACTTGACAATTATGTTGGGGCTGGAACAAACTAGGTGATCTGAAGGTCCTTTCCAACCTTAACTATTCTATTATTCTATGTACTGCTGAAGTGCGATACCAGGGCAGGTCTTAATACTGAGGGAAAAACCTGGCCTTGCAGCTCCAGGGTTGTCAGGACTGTGAATTGAAAAAGTTGCTTTTCCTGACACCATGTTCTGAAAAAGGAGGGGAAAATAATCAAGAAGAGCATGCACATGAAGTAGGAATCAAATGCATTTATTCTTTCACTTTTCCTCTTTCAGAAAGTTGCCTGACAGGACCTCTGCAGGAGTGGGGGAAAGATCTGATGATGCCAAGCTCCAGACCCTGGCTGTGACCATGCTGTGGTTCCCTCATGTGCTAGGGCTCCAAGGTGCATCTCCCACAAAAAATATACAGCTTAAACAGACACATGGGCAGTCCTATGCACACATGATTAAAGAACCTGTGGGTTTAGGAATGGAGCAGCTAGCCTGTCCACATCCGATCTTTCCTTATACTTGGCCCTTTGCTGAGAGCTTACCCCTGGAAGATGCTAAAGGGAGCAATCTGAGTCAATAAGTTTCACAAAGCCACTCAGTTTCAAAAAACCACTTGGATTCGAGTCAAACAATACAAGTTTTGAAAATTATTTTAGACTAAATTCTTCATCAGGACATGCTCTCCAAGAGTGAAAGCTTGGCCCCACTGAGGCCAAAAGCAAAACTCCTGCAGACCTCAGCAGGACCTGGCTCCCATCCAAAGCAAACTTTTCAAGTCTCAGTCAAGCTCTTCAGCTGCAGATGTTCATTTCTATTATTTTTGTAGCCTTTTTGTCTCACCAAAGGGATCCTTCATCAGTGGCTGCTCAAAGCCGCTGACAAGATGGGATAAATTCAATTTGCAATCGAAAAAAGAAGTCTATAAAATTTTTTTATTATTATTTTTTCCGATTAAAAACAGTATGACTGTGACATGGTCTCCAAATGTGTCACTGTCAATCTGGCCAGTGGAGGAGTCCCACATATCTCAAACTTCGGGGCCTGGAAGCCTGCTCTATTCCAGCACAGCACTTAAACCTACAGGACTCTGCACTGCAACAGAAGCCTTCAGAGACCCTGGTACAAGCAATTGTAAGTAAAAGCATTTTGATTTTAGGCTTGTTGACTTTCCTTTTGCCAGCATTGTTTGTCGCTCCCAGTAGACCAAAGGCATTTTTTCCTCATGGAGAAGAACATTGTGACAATGATGTTGAAGCACTCTTCAGTTTTACATTTGGAACACGAGTAACAAGTAAAACATGACCCTTCAGTACAACATGTTTCGTACTTGATTTGTTTTAAAGCTTCTGTTCTTGAAAACCAGTAGTTACACCAGTCTCAGTTCTTGCTGTCAGAAGGAAACACCTAGTCCATATGGCCACAGGGTACAGCTGAACACCATGACCCTGAGCGTATTGAAAGCTTAGAAGACAAAACCATGATGGACTAGTTTTGTTCTTTGAGATCGCCATGGGCCATCCAGGTCATCACATGGCTGGCAGTGCTGAACACCCATAGCATACAAGCTCCATGGCACCCAACCACAAGAGCAGAAGTGATCACAGTGTCTGACACAAAAGACACTTTCTTCATCCAATAAATCAGCAACCCAAATAACCATAACCAACATCTATTCCTTTTGCTCCTTATGTTAAAAATGTCAAGAAATTTTGCCACAAGATTTCCCTCCCTTGAATGCCACAGGTTCAGACCCCTGCCTACTGACACTCAGAAATTTTCACCATATGTTTGCAATTATGAAATTATTCTTAGTACCAAGAAACACAATGCACTTTGAATGAAAGAAAATAAACTTGGTCTTCCTTCTACCTTCATCTACTCTCCACACGCTCTGACATTTTTATGCAATTGGAACAAGGACGCGCCCTTCTTGTTTCTATATGCCAAGTTGGATAGCTGCCACATTATTAGAGCCCACAAATCTCTGGCTTCTTCCAAGGAAGGAAGTCAGGCTCCAGCTAAGGCAAGCCGTATTGAACTTGCTCAAACATGCATATTTCAAGTGCTGTCTTCTCCCACAGCCCAAAGGACATTGCAACACCATCTACATAGAGCCTTAGTGTAACATGCCAAAGCAGTTGCTTACATTAAGGTTAGGTCTGAGTCACTAAAGGCAGATGTGAACTTCAGACCTTAAGAAATGCATGGCTACTTGAATCTCTGGCATCTCCAAAACTTTTGCCTCAGGACAGAGGGGAAACTTGAATCTTCGTGTTATTTTCTTTGCTGACGTTTTTCAAATGGATACATGCATTGGTCAGCAACAGCTTAGTATTGCTGACATCAGGTTAGAGCAATTCCACCAATGCTGTCTTAAGCCTTTGTCTTGACTGTTGTTGCACACAGGTGATTACAACCACTCTTTATGTGTCTGAGCTGGTGCCAAACAGTAAGGGCTGAAAATAGTATTTTATGCATTTACAATCTGAAAAAGTGCATAATTTTGTAATTTCTTGAATGCATCTACCTTTTCCAACTGCAACAGGTTAGGAGAATGGGCAAGCTGCACTTCACAAACAGGATGGAATACTAACAACTACAGGAACTACAGCCAGCTCTTCTGAAGCTCTTCTGGTTCTCCAAAAGAGATATGGGCAACACAGGACATGGCAAGCTTGAAGGTAGGGCTCCCATAAACCTGAATAAGTTTCTGTAGAAGCAATTGTAAGATGGCCTGTATGCACAAGCTTAATTCTAGGTTTGGAGGAGTTTTTACAGCAGTTTGTCACATTTAATAAAGTCTTCTGTTGCAATCAAACACACATCAGGAAATTTCCAGATTGCTGGATGTGCCAGCCATCCCGGCTTTTGCAAGTTCAGAACTCCTGAGAATATTTAGCTGTAAGGCTAAGCTTTTACAGAGGGAGAACCTCACAGGCAAATGACTTCTACATCACCCTCAAAGAACTGGACCAGAGAGTCATGTAAGATTTCTCCTCTCTTCACCTCTGATTGACATCTTGTAAGAAATCTTCAGTACTGCAGTCATGTGCAGTCTACCCTGGATTTGGAGAAGGCTGAGGTTCTCAATGACTTCTTTGCCTCAGTCCTCACTGGCAAATGCTCTGACCACACCACCCAAGTCTTGGAAGGCAGATGCAGGGACTGTGAGAATGAAGACCTTGGG